>SJYC01053755.1:0-120951 GCA_006408675.1 Madoqua kirkii | reverse complement strand
CCATTCCCCTGCTACCCCCACCCCAGGCTGAGTCATCTCCATCTACTGAACATTGCTGGGGCGGATTGCTCCCTGGAGCTCCGCTTTGCTGAATGTGTCAGCAGTGCTGTGGTTTTGTCAGCAAATGCTGTTTCTAACAACAGTCTACTGTGGTTGGCCTTATTTCAGAAGAAAACACTGAGAAACAGAGAAGTTAAGCACTGAGCCTCTGTTACACAGTAAACAAAGCAGAGAGCAAAGTTCGCATCCAGAGTCAAGCGTTAGGTTTATAGTGTTAAAAACCCATGGGCATTCACCTGGGTGGACCTTGAGGGCATTATGCTGATGAGATAAATCAGGAATAAAAAGACAAGATACTGGGTGATCTCACTTCTATATGCAATCTAAAAAAAAGCCACACTCCATAAAACAGGTGGTTACCAGGGGCTGTAAGGGAGGCTCGGGGAGGGTGGTTGGCAGGGGGAGGCGGCAGGAGAACTGGGAAAGATGTTTGTTGATGTATACAGACTGACAACTTGCAGATAACTCCTGGAGATCTAATGCACAGATAGTTATTATAGTCAATAATGATACTGTGTTATGAATTTCACAGTTGCAGAGAAACTATATCTTAATCGCACCACAAAAAAGGAAATGGTAATTATGTGACTGGATAGAGGTGTTAACTCACCCTACAGCAGTAATTATACTGCAACATATAAATGTTACCAAACCAATACCTCTGACACGTGATCTATACAAACTCCTGACAGGAAAGGAAAAAAACATTTCTAGGCAATTTCCAGAGATGTGGCTGAAGTCATGTTTGGGGATTCTTTTCAAGTCATATATATACATTTGACTTAATACATATGACTTAAAAGAAGTCATTAGATGACGCTGCAACTAATTTCTATTGTTTTAACCAAAATAATGTGGTAGAAACAACAATAGCAGCATGACTGATTGTACACCCTCTCTTTTATAAAATAACTCAAGTTTTATATGACTTTATGTAAAGCAGCCGATTTCTTACTCTTTGCTTTGTGTCACCGCTAAAAGACCCCAAACAGAGCCTAACGCCCCAGTCTCCAAAGAGTAAATTAATGCCTGCTTTCATGACTCAGGTTCACATTTGGATTGTAAAGAGTAGTCACTGGGTAACCTAAATGAGACTCGCTCCCGCCCCAGCCTTCCGACTCTAACTGCCATTATACACAAATGTTGACAGCTGGGCCTGCGAAAGCAATTTACTCAAACTTGAGAAATTGTCACATTCTAGCCCCATAATGAGACCTAGGTTCCCACAAATGATTAGAATTGACAGAGGAAGTGAGAAGCCAGGCTCTAATTAATGGATTTGCTGTTGGGTCTTCCCTGCTTCTGACATCAGCTCCTACTGGAGCTGGAGCCGTAACTTAAATGTCAGGGGTTGTTTTTGCCAAGCAGTTTTGCCGAAGGAGTCGGCTGACTGGGGAGCCACTCCCAGGTCTTGGGTGTAACTCAGCTCCCTGGCTCCAGCTCTGAGGCCAACTGGCTCTGCAGGCTGCAAGCAAGTCTGTGCAGCAGTCTGAACCTCAGTTTCCTTATCTGTCAAATGGAGTCGACAGGTGTCTCCATAAACTCAAAGTACTCGTGATCTAGATTCCAAGTAGTGGCTGCTCTGGAGATGAAACAGAATGGGTGGAGAGCTTTCCCCAGTAGAAAGTAGTGATGATAAGAAAGAAAAAGAATTTTTTACAAAGATAGAAAGCAACTGCTATCACTCCCAGACCCAAATAGCTCCTTAAAGCCCTTCAAAGACCCTCCTCATCATATTTGAAATAAAATCCTGACCGCTTCACACACCCTGCATAATCCAGTCCTGTGTCTTTTTCATCAGAGTCCTGCATCCCCCTGACTCCCTACTGTTCAAATACATTGACTTTCTTTCTGTATCTCAACACCAGCCTGACCCCACCCCAGGGTCTTTGCACATACTGTTCTTTCTGCCTAGAACATTTCCTCCCAAGATTTTCACATGTCTTGCTTTTTCTTATCATTTGGATCTCATGTGTGTGCCACCTTGTGGTAGTCCTTCAGTGACTGTCCTGGTTCAATTCATCCTGCCCCTATATCCCTCTTTCTCCTAGTTCCTTGCCTTATTTTCTTCCTAGGAATTAACACTCATCACAGTATTATTTTCTGTCTGTCCCCCCCGAAAAGGTAAGCTCAGTACAAAGGGCCAGTCAAGTCCCTCTAGTTTCCTGCTACCAGTATGTCCTCAATTAAAAAAAAAAGAATTGAGTGAATTAGTCTGCATATGAGTTCGTTAATTAATGAAGAATTTTATTGGTGATGCTAGCCTGGTCCCTCTTTAGTCTGAAACCCAGAGGTAGCCCAGCCTGTGAGTCTGTTTCCTTCCCCTTTCAGGATGTGGCCAAGAAGATGAACTTGGACATGAGGAAGACATCCTCTCTGTGGAAGGACCAGGCACTGGTGGAGATCAATATTGCGGTTCTGTACAGCTTCCAGGTAGCACCAGGGCACGCCTCCAGCTGCCAAGCTGCAAAGGGGAAACTAAAACTTTTCAGAGTCTTAGGGCAGAAAATCAAGAGCCCAGCTCCCAGGAACCTTGTTTGCAGGGCTCTGCTCATAAGCAAGATGTCCTTCCCATCATGTATGCCTGACTCTCTATCTTAGGGGAGGGGGACCATTTGAGGGAGAGACAAAAAAAATAGAGGGCTTATGACTTGTTGCTTGATTTTTTTAGAATTGAAATGGTAAGCATCCTCTGTGTTTTGACCTTTTAGACACTCGGACTTTCACATAGCAGAGACAAATATTCACCGTCATGATCAGAGGCATATAGGCCCCCAATGCATGTGGCTCCATGGTAAATGCTAAAATATATATAGTTGTTGTTTAGTTGCTAAGTCATGTCTGACTCTTTGAAACGTCATGGACTGTAGCCCACCAGGCTCCTTCGCCCATGGGATTCTCCAGGCAAGAATACTGGAATGAGTTGTCATTTTCTTCTCCAGGGGATCTTCCTGACGCAGGGATGAAACCTGTGTCTCCTGCATTGGCAGGCAGATTCTTTGCCACGAGTCACCAGGGAAGCCATAGTATGATGGTTTTAAAAATTATCAGCTAGGGGATTCCCTGGTGGTCCAATGGTTAGGACTGCCAGCTGCCACTGCAGGGGACCCAGGATTAATCCCTGGTCGGGGAACTAAGATCCTGCATGCCATGCAGCACAGCCAAAAAAGATTATCTGCTAAACCATGACACTGTAGAGAGCAAAGTGGAGGCACCACTAATAATTGTGACAGCACATGGGCATAAGCTGGGATTCTCCTGGGTAAAGCAGGAGACCCACAGAATAGAGGTCACTTCCTATAGTAGAGACCAGTTCTGTCCTCTAGGAGTGTGTACGTGGGAGGCACCCATAGGCATTAGAAGGAGCATATCAAGTCATATAAAGACCTAAATATGAACCACAGGTCCCCATGTCAGGAACAGGGAGACTGGGCAAACTGGGAGATGTATATCCCAGGGGAGGAACCAGGTGAGATGGGGTTGAAGGAGCAAGAAGCCTCCTCCCTTCACTCTTGACCACAGAGGAGTGAAGTTTGGGGAGTTGTTGAAAATGAAGGCGGATGCTCTGGGGGTCTGGTGGACTGGTGTGAAGGTTGGCGAGCCAGAGACAGCAGAGATGTGAGAGGACACATATACTGTATGTAAAACGGGCAGCTAGTGGGAAGCTGCTGTCAAGCACAGGGAGCTCAGCTCCATGCTTTGTGATGACCTAGAGGGGGAGAACGGAGAGGGAGGGAGGCTCAGGAGGGAGGGGCTGTATGTACACATATGGCTGATTCACTTTGTTGTACAGCAGAAACTAACAACATTGTAAAGTAATTATACTCCAATTTTTAAAAAAGGATTTTGTGTCACCTTTATAAACGGAGAACCAGTATCATTTGCCATAAACAGAAGAGAATGGTAAATTTAAATAAATATATAAACAAATACACACAAGGGAAACAGCACAAAGTTGTCAGATTCTAGTTGCCTGAGTTTTCCTCTCTCGTTTAAAAAAAAAAAAAAACAACAAATAGAATCTTTCTGGGCTTCCCTGGTGGCTCAGACAGTAAAGAATCTGCCTGCAATGAGAGAGACCTGGGGTGGATCCCTGGGTTGGAAAGATCCCCTGGAGGAGGGCACGGCAGCCCACTCTAGTCTTCTTACCTGGAGAATCCCCATTGGACAGAGGAGCCTGATGGGCTGCAGTCTGTGGAGTCACAAAGAGTCAGATACAACTGAGTGACTAAGCACAGCACAGCCTTTTTCCTGGATAAGATCAGAATTTAAAAAAAGAAAAAAATGCAGAGAATCACTTTACACTGCCTAGAATCATCCCCAGGACCACCCTTTGGGAAGCATGCTCTGGGGGTGAGGGAGCCCTGAAACAGCCTGGCTTGTCTTTCCTCCTGACTCCCCAGTGTCCTCTCCTCCCGCAGAGTGACAAGGTGACCATCGTCGACCACCACTCAGCCACCGAGTCCTTCATTAAGCACATGGAGAACGAATACCGCTGCCGGGGCGGCTGCCCCGCTGACTGGGTGTGGATCGTGCCGCCCATGTCCGGCAGTATCACCCCTGTCTTCCACCAGGAGATGCTCAACTACCGGCTCACGCCCTCCTTCGAATACCAGGTCCTGCCCTACTCCACCTCTTTGGCCCTAAATCTTCAGCAGCCAGTGTGCGTGTTACAACTAGAGCAGGGGTCCCCAGACTCCGGGATTTACTGTCTGGTGAGCTGAGGTGGAGCTGATGTAATAATAATAGAAATAAAGTGCGCAATGAATGGAATGTGCTTGAATCATCCCAAAACCATCCCCTGCCCACCCGGGTCTGTGGGAGATTGCCTTCTACAAAACTGGTGCCTGGTGCCCAGAAGGCTGGGGTCTGCTGGCTTAGAGCACACCTCAGTTCAGACTTGCGTTTCAGACTCGCAGTGCAGCCATCAGATTGGACAATACAGCTCGAGCTGAAAGACGATGAAACTGACACAAATTGTCAGGGGTCATGAGTCAGAGAGGGTCTGAGTGGGAAGGTCTAGCAGGACAGTGCAGGGAGGCTGGGCCAGCCACTCTGCCAGGTCCCCTGGGGTCACCACCAGCAGACTCACTCCCTTCGAGGGCTAAGGGTTGGGTGTGGCTGGGCAGCCATAAGCCTCCAGGGATCCTGGGCATCTCCCAAGGGGAAGCAGTCTCCCTCACTATAGTGACCATGCTCCTCTCTCCCCAGCCTGACCCTTGGAACACCCATGTCTGGAAAGGCACCAACGGGACCCCCACAAAGCGGCGAGCCATCGGCTTCAAGAAGCTGGCAGAGTAAGTCTCCTAAAGCTGGAGGGGGGTGGACGTATGTGTCCCCAAATTCAGAAAGCCCCAGAAAAGAAGGCTGGGAGGATGCTGTGCCTCCATCTCTTTTGTGATGTGACTTCTTCATTTTCTCCAACATTCCTGTCCCTCCTTTGCCCCAGAGTCTGGGATGTGGACGTTGCCATGACCCTTCTCCTTCCCAGCCTCTCTTCCCACCCCCAGGTTCCCAAATTCTTGTCCTGGAGGCAGTGTTGTGTTGATAAACCAGCTCTCCTAATGATAATGGTGACCACAGTAATAATACCATTAATAGACTTGTAATATTTGCCAATTTCCATGGTGTAAATATTCCCGCTATGGCCAGTTTCAAGCTCCCAACAGGAAGTCACTGAACAGAGTCAGGAGGAGCTGGGATGAGCTGGCTCCAGCACGCCACTGCCTAGAGTGGACACTGGTCAGGGCTGAATCTCATCTCGCTCATTCAATTCACTCATCTGGCCAACAAAAATGGATACTCAGTGGGAGGCACTGTGGGCCCCAGAGATACCACGACAAGCCACTAACGTGATCCTGCCCGCACGAAGCTCACAGCCACCCTCGAGGAAGGAGTCAGGGAAGCCTGACATAGACGTCACCGAGTCTGAGAGGTCAAAGGGGGCTTGCTTCAGGAGATGCCAGTTGAGTTAATGAATGAAATTAATAAGATTTCACTGAGAACAGGAGGGAGGGGAGAGAATTAGGGACCAAGGCTACTGAAGAGTCATTGTCCTGAAGAACCTGTGGTCAGCCAGGGACAAGTGTGGTGGGGCTGACTGAGATGCTTAAATGGGGATGCCTGTCTTCTGTCTAAAGACAGATAACTCCCTGATCCACTCCTCACGGACCCCTTATTTGAAGCTCACTTTTTGGCAGAGGAGCTGTTGTGCACCAAGCTACTGACTTACTTTCCTCAGCCCCTCGTTTCTAGAACTCTCTGCTCTCTACAGGTGACTGGTAGATCTTGCAGGGACTGAAACCTAGGTCCTGGCTCCACCCGTGTCCATGGGATCTCCCCTTCCCTCCCTCCCACCTCTCCTACCTAACAGTTATCTCCCAGCCAAGCTGGGCCACATTAGCAGCCATCCCTTCCCTAACAAGAGCATCATCAGTTCTCAGGCATAGCAGCCTTTGGCTTCAGTTCAGTTCAACTTGTCTCTGAGCGAAGAAGGGAGGGAAAAATCTAAAGCATTAATTGCACTATTAAGTTTGAGGTAGAAACAATGGGAGTTAATTACAGATGCTTTTTTCTGCTCCAGTCATTCAAAGGGAACCCTCCAGGTGCCTTTTATTCTTTTCTGTGTCTCCCCTTTAACTCTCAGGCAGCGTGGGTGGTTTCCCTGAGTCTAAAAAATGATGAATTTACCACCAATAATCCCCAGGTGGGGGTAAATTAGCAATTTATCTACTCAAAGAGATTCCTACTTAGAACAGGGATGCTTCTTGGAAGGTGAACCCAGGCATTCCTGAGCCCCTGGCCCACCTGCCACGCCCACACCCTCAGAGATGGGAAGGAAGAAAACTGTTTCTGGACTCTCCATTTACCAGAAAGAGCCCTGACTTGACATTTAAGCTCCCTGGGGCTTTGGTGGTAGCAGCAAGTTTAAAATCCATTCCTGCTCTTGATAGATGTTTAGTGCCTATTAAGAATTACCCTCTGCAAAACCCTGGATGTGCATGGCTGACTACACCAGACCTGGTCCTTCTTTTGTGGAGTTATAAACCTCTAAAATCCCCTCAAGTTCAATGCCTGTTCATTTATTAGTGATTCATTTTCCCTCTCTGTCTCTCTGACACACACACAAGAATGGAAGCCCCAGGACAACCATTTCTCTGTTTCTCCATTCCTATAACAATGCCTGGCACATAGCTAGGCCTCATCAAAACACATGAATGGCCAAATGAGTGAATGAATGAATGATCATCTTTGGGGACAATGCTTGGCAAACCAAGGTTTCACGGCTGGGATCGATCCATCAAGTAACAAACTAGCAAAGCTCACCAACCATGTTAGCTCATGACTATTTGCTCTGGAGGGACTTAAGAAAGGGATCAATACGGCGCCTCAACTCACACTTTGAGTATCCCTGACGCCGTCAGAGATGAGGAGAGTATGTTCCCTCCTGTTGTATCTCGTGGATCGTGGTTCTTGCCCCCAAGTCCCAGCCTGACACCCTCCCTCCCTTCTACATTTCCTGTCTTTCTCTCCGCCCTCTTCCCGCACAGAGCCGTCAAGTTCTCAGCCAAACTGATGGGGCAGGCTATGGCCAAGAGGGTCAAGGCTACCATCCTTTATGCTACAGAGACGGGCAAGTCGCAGGCTTATGCCAAAACCTTGTGTGAGATCTTCAAACATGCCTTTGATGCCAAGGTGGGTAGCAGGCAGTTCTCGTGCTCTCTGGGCCCTCTTGGTGAAGCTGGGGAGGGCACAGAGGAAGTCAGCAGAGAAGAACCCTTTGAGAGTGGGTAGCAGCCCATCTGAAGATGCCCGTCAGCCCACCTGCATATATTTCAAGGGACAGTGATGCTTCTCTCCCTGTGAACTCTCCAGGAGTTCAGAAATCATACCCCCAGTTCTAGACCAAAATGTTAGAAAGTTTCTGAAAAAAGCAAATCTGAAGTCAGTCTGGAAAGCCCCACATTTCATACAATTCAGTGGGTTTCTTTGCTGCAGGAATTCTCAGAGCCTTTACTCTGCACATCTCCAAAAGAGGAAAGGAGAGAAAATAAATGTATCCCAAAGATGTCTGCTTATGGCTCACTTATTTTTAAAGCACATCTAAGGAGACAGTGTTTTCCTAGGATATACTTTGAGAAATGGTACCCAAGGAATTCTAAGAGATAGGGCAAAGCAGTCTTTAAGGTGGGCTCCCCAGGTGCTGCTCATGGTAAACAAACAAACAAACAAACCTGCCTGCCAGTGCAGGACTTAAGAGACACAGGTTTGATTCTTGGGTTGGAAAATTCCCTGGAGGAGGGCATGGTAACCTACTCCACTACTGTTGCCTGGAGAATCCCTGGGTTAGATGAGCCTGGTGGGCTACAGTCCATAGGGTTGTAGACAGTTATAGGGTGAAGTAACTTAGCACACAGATGTGTTTGGCTCAGGTCCTCCTCATTGGTGAATGGAGGATTGGAAAGGGACCTGAGGACACAGTTGGTCAGATCCAGCTGGGCCACTCCCAGTCTACATGTGGTCAAGAAGACTCCAGCATCCATTGGTTGTAGGAAGCCCAGGAGTCCCAATCAAGATCCATCTCTACTGGCAGCCAATGCGTTGCCCCAGACTCTCTGTGGTCCTCAGGCCAAAGGCAGCGCACACTACCAACAAGCTTTTAGTTCTCCCCACTTGAGCACCTTTGGATCTCTGTCCTAAGGAGATGGCTCAAGATAACTCCTCTTCTTCCTCTCTTCTCTTCCCCCATCACTTTTTCTCTCCTACCCCTTCTCTCTCCTCACCACCTTCTCCTTCTTCTCCCCTCGTTCTCCCACCTAGGTGATGTCCATGGAAGAATATGACATTGTGCACCTGGAACATGAAACTCTGGTCCTGGTGGTTACCAGCACCTTTGGCAATGGAGACCCCCCGAGAATGGGGAGGTGAGATGAGCTCCTATTCTGGCACCTGTTTCCACCTGCAGAGAAGAGGGGCAGCAGTGGCACCTGCCCTGCTCTTCAGTAGCAGATCCTCCCAGAATCTCAAAGCCAGTGACCTCGATTTGGGTCCAGGTTGTGCCAAGACTAGACAACTCCGAGTCCTCAGTCTGCTGGCATCCGCTGATCCGCCGAGCCCCCCTGAAAATGTCACTTGAGCTCACTACTTCTTTGGAATGGATGCTCCAGTCAAGAGCTTGGTGTCCCCTGCTCCAGACTGAGAGAAGCAGGGACAATATATTGTAGAAAACCACCACAAAGGGAATTTGCATGCTGAGGTGGGGTTGGGGGGCATCCACATTTTTAGCCCTTTATAAACAGTCCTCTTCCACTCACACCACTGCTGCCTGGCCCAAGCTCCTGACACCCTGGCCCCCAAGCATCAGGCTCCTCTTTTGCCAATCGGGACCCCCAGACCCTCTGCCCAAACCCATTCCCAATTTAATCATATCTGCCTCACATCCTGCTTGTGTCTTTCAACCTCCAGAAATTTGGCTGCGCTTTGATGGAAATGAGGAACCCTAACTCTGTGCACGAGGAAAGGAAGTAAGTAAACAACCTGCCAGTGTCCCATGAGACTCTGAGGGGGAAACCAAAAGTTGTCTCTTGGCATCTGGGGTTCAGCTCTGAGCTCTGGATACTTTTGTGACCTGAAGTCCATCTGTGACTTATTTTAGCCAGTGGGTGTCTGTGGCATTCTGGTCTTTAATCACCTCACAGCCCTGTGCCTCAGTTTCTTTTTCCATCAAGTGGGTTTATCCTACCTGCATGAACTTTCTAATTTGTAAGAATCAAGGTGAAAAATAGATATCAGCATCCTATGAGAAGCTGTGCACGTGTGCTTGGTCATGTCCGACTCTGCAGCCCAGCGGATGGTAGCCTGCCAGGTTCCTCCAAGGGATTTCCCAGGCAAGAATACTGGAGTGGATTGCCATTTCCTTCTCCAGGGGATCTTCCAGACCGAGGGATGGAACCCACGTCTCCTGCATTGCAGGTAGATGCTTTAGTGCTTGAGCCATCAGGGACGCCCCGTGAGAAGTTGAGGGCCATGTAAATATAGTTATTATTCCACCTTTTGGAAGCTTACATTCAGAATCAGTGAGCTTCTTTCCCTAGAACTTTTCCATCTGATGTTCATGGCGGAGTTGCATCCACTAACATGGAGGCTGACTTCAAACAAGATACCTCCTAAGGCAAAAAAAAAAAAAGCCTGAGGCCAAAAGATGTTACTGGTAAAACTGCACCTAATATGGGGTTGGGTTCTACAGATATTTCATAAGGTGACAGACACTCATAACCAAAATTACCCTTGAAAAGCCCTTAAATCCCCTCAAAGCAGTGAACATATAACCGGTGAGTAATAAGCTGCCTTTCTTTGAGAGCATCACACGTGGTGTTGCATCCACCATGGAGTAGGTCTTAAGCTGAGGATTGGATGTCATCACTGGCTGGCATTTTATTTGTTGTTTATTATTATTTTTTAATGTGGACTGTTTTTAAAGTCTTTATAGAATTTGCTACAGTACTGCTTCTGTTTTATGTTTTGGTTTTTTGGCCAAAAGGCATGTGAGATCTTAGCTCCCTGACCAAGAATCGAGCCTGCACCCCTGCGTGTGGAGGTGCAGTCTTAACCGCTGGGCTGCCAGGGAATTCCCTGACTGGCGTTCAGAGGCTGTGCTCTGCAGAACATCCCTCTTGGTTCTCTTCCAGCCAAGCACACGTTGCCGAACTTGCCTCCATCCCATACCCGGGGGCAGCTGAGTCCCTGGTGGTCGGCCCTCCTTCTGTTTTTAAGACCAGCCTCTTATTCCCCACCTTCTCTGCCTCTTTCGTCCCCACACGATCCTGGTGGCCTTCAGCAGGTCCCCCTCACCCCTCCTCCAGGGAGAGATAGGGCACCATCCGTTCTCCCCTCTAGGTACCGGAACCCTTGCGTTTCTTTCCCCGTAAAGGGCCTTCCCTCTCCCGTGGTGACACGGAAGTCCACGGTCTGGCTGCAGTTCGTGACAGCCAGCGCAGGTAGAGCATCTGTAATGTGCACTTGCGTGCATGTGTGTGTGTGTGCTCACGTGCACGTGTAGGATGCACCTGTGTGATCGTGTTTGCCCGGCGTTCATGTGCGTGCGTGAATGGTGTAAGCGCTCGCGCGCACGGTGATGGGTATGACGCGCGCATGCGCAATGCTGCGGCAACGAGGGCCACGCCCCGGTCTCCAGGAGACCCGAGTTCTAACGCAGGCCATGCCACTAACACACTGAGTAACCTTGAGCTTGTTTCTTGACCTCTGTGGGCTTCTCCGTCTTTCTCACCTTCCAAATATGGAGACACTCTCTCTGCCCCGACCATCTCTAGGAGCTGGTGCAGGGATCGAAGGATGATAACAAAGAGGAACACGTTTGGAAAAGCCTCAAACCTCATACAAATACATGTGCTGATATTTTTACCCCACAACCATCAACCCTACCTCCCACACTAACAACACAGCCACCCCCTGATATGTTACAGGACTTATTTGGAGATGTGACTCAATGTGAGACTATTTTAGGGCAGAAAATACACTTACATATATTTAGAACTTTCCTGATGCTGGAGCAAAAACTTTGAAGAACATCCAGCTTAGAAACGCTGCTGCCAGAAAGCGCAATTTCTTTTTTTGTCTTTTGCACTCAGATTTGTGTGTTGAGTTTTTGTGTTTGGGGTTTTGATTTGAGGGTTTTATGGAAGTCTTTTGTTGTTGTTGTTTGGGGGTTTGTTTTGTTTTGTTGGTCTTGGAGGTTTATTGGTTTGGTTTGGTTTTTGCCTTATCTGAGAACAGAACTTACCACTTTTAGAAGAAAACTGGGAAACCGTTTTTTTGTTGTTGTTGTTTTTAATTTTGAGGCTCCTGAGCCTCCAATGCCGAGGTTTGAGTCCCAGTGGCATTTTTCTCCTTTGAAACAACTTCAAAGAAATCCAATCTCTTTTCAGGCTGTGTCTGAACATTTTTCATGTTTATTTGAAATGAGAAATGTGAAAGACCCTTGAAATGTCTAAAGATGATAGCTTTATTGAAAGAGAATGTTGTAGTGGTTACCAATGGAGAGTGGGAAGGGGTAAAATAGGGGTAGAGGATTAAGAGGTACAAGCTATTATGTGTAAAATAAGCTGCAATGTTATATTGTATAACACAGGGAATGTAGTCAATATTTTATAATAACTATAAATGGAGCTGTTGTTTAGTCGCCAAGTGGTGTCGACCTCTTTTTTGACCCTGTAGACTGTAGCCCACCAGGCTCCTGTGTCCATGGGCTTTCCTAAGCAAGAATACTGGAGTGGGTTGTCATTTCCTTCTCCAGAGAATCTTCTCGACCTAGGGATTGAACCGTGTATGTTGGATTGGCAGGCGAATTCTTTACCACTGAGCCACCAGGGAAGCTCATAAATGGAGTATAACCTTTAAAAATTGTGAATCACTGTACTGTACACCTGTAACTTACATTATACTATATATCCACTATACTTCAATTTTTTTTGAATAGGAAAAAGAAAAGAGAATATTGAGTGAGACAGTCCTGCACTGCGCAATAAGCCTTTCTATGAGCACGTAAATGTTCTGTATCTATGTCGTCCTGTATAGCAGCCACTGGCCGCATATGGCTGTCAAGCCCTTGACATGAGTTTAGTGCACGTGGGGAGCAGAATGTCTCATCGTATCCAATCTGAATGAATTTAAATAGTCACACACCACCCATGGCTACTGTAGCAGACAGCAGAAATGTAATTCTTCCATTACTACAGCAGACAGCAGGAGTGTAATGCTTCCTAGTCAGTGTGAGGTTTGGGGACCAATGGCATCTCCTGGGAACTTCTCAGAAATGCAGGATTGTAGGCCCTACCCTGGACCTACTGAGTCAGGATCCGCATCTTAACAAGATCCCAGAATGATTCTTGTCCTGGTTAACATGTGGGAAGTAAGGGAACATGGTCTATGGGTTAAGGAATGGACAATTAATGTGATCTAAACCTTTTCAGTTTTAATATTTTTTAATTGAAGTATAGTGGATTTACAATGTTGTATTAATTTCTGCTGTACAGCAAAGTGATATATAATCATTCTTTTTTAAATTTTCTTTCCCATTATGGCTTATCAGAGGCTACTGAATATAGTTCCCTGTGCTGTACCATAGGACCTCGTTGTTTATCCTTTCTCTGTGTGAAAGCTTACCCCTACCCACCACACTCTCCCACTCCATCCTTCCGCCACCCCCTCCCCCTCAGCACCCACCAGGCTGTTGTCTGTGTGTCCAGGATTCTGTTTCTGCTGAAACCTTTTCAATGCATGCAGTATCAGGTGATGTCTGGGTGTCCGTGTGGTGGGCGAGGGTGAGTTGATATGTTCTAGTCAAGGCCATGGATGTGTTATGATCTCACTCAACACTCAAGGGAAGGTCCTAGAACCAGGACTGGTAGTAGAGCCAGCCATGGGGGTGCTGACCCCAGGCCGGGAGCTCTGAACCAGAGTTCACAGGCTCTCTTTCGTCTTGGCAGGAGCTACAAGGTGCGTTTCAACAGCGTTTCCTCGTACTCCGACTCCCGCAAATCATCGGGTGATGGGCCAGACCTCAGAGACAACTTTGAGAGCACTGGACCCCTGGCCAACGTGAGGTGAGAGAGGCTCCTGGGGCATCAGGGATGATGAAGGCTCCTGGGGAGCTGGACAGAGTAACAAAGTGGGCTCTTTGTTTGGGGAGGGGTCTCCCTTCCGAGTCCGTTCATCCCTTGAATAAACAGCTGCACTCTCGCTGTTTGGGGATGTCCCCTTGCTTCATTAAAGCACATTACCTGGACTCCTTCCTATGACCTCTTCTAAAATCACTCCTTCAGAGCCCTCATCACCCATGTTTCACCCCTTTGCATGAATTTCATATCATTTGTGCTAAAGGATGCTAATCCCCCAGATGTAACTCAGCGAGTTCCCTTCATAAGTGCTACTACACCTTACATATTAGAGCTTCTGGGGACACCCCACCATGACCCAGTGGTTCCCAACCTTCGATGCTCATCAGAATCACTTGGAAATGTTTACAGTGTATAGATACCTGAGCCGCACCTCCGGAGACTTTGATGTAGTTGGATCTAAACTTGGACCCAGGGTTCGCTTGTTTGTTTGTTCTTCAGTCTCCCTAATCGCCTCCAGTGTACTGCTGCTGCTAAGTCGCTTCAGTCGTGTCCGACCCTGTGCGACCCCATAGATGGCAGCCCACCAGGCTCCCCTGTCCCTGGGATTCTCCAGGCAAGAACACTGGAGTGGGTTGCCATTTCCTTCTCCAAAGCATGAAAGTGAAAAGTGAAAGTGAAGTCACTTAGTCATGTCCGATTCTTAGCGACCCCATGGGCTGAAGCCTTCCAGGCTCCTCCGTCCATAGGATTTTCTAGGCAAGAGTACTGGAGTGGGATGTCATTGCCTTCTCCGGCCTCCAGTGTACAGTCAGATTCAAAAAAATATTGTCATGACTCCTTGTTTCCCAAAGCATAGTCACATCTCACGAGAACATTTTAGATAGTACGTGGACAGATATTTTCTACTTCAGTGGTTGTGGATTCAGTTTCATGGGTGTTTGGAAAGGAAGAAAACTAGATGTCAAACCCTTGGTTTTGTAGATACTGGTCAAGACGAGGCTACTGTGTAAGCAGTGTTCAGGCCCAGCCAGGAACCTCTTAGACCGTCACCAATGCAACCTCCTCCATACCTGCTCAGGGCAATGCTTAGAAGATGACAGAGATCACAGGGTTCCTAGATATTCAAGTATTGTTTCTAGCAGTACACTTTTTTTCTTTTTTTGCCATACCACCTAACTTGATTGGTTGGCATCACCTCCTCAATGGGCATGAGTTGGCACAACTCTGGGAGGTGGTGAAGGACAGGGAAACCTGGTGTGTTGCAGTCATGGGGTCACAAAGAGTCAGACTTAGCAACTGTACCACAAAGACCTAACCACTGGACCACCAGGGAATTCCCCATCAGTACACTTTTTAATAAACTTTATTTTTTTAAAGTAGCTTGGACTTCCCTGGTGGCTCAGAGGTTAAAGTGTCTACCTGGAATGCAGGAGACCAGGGTTCGATCCCTGGGTCGGGAAGATCCCCTGGAGAAGGAAATGGCAACCCACTCCAGTACTCTTGCCTGGAGAATCCCATGGAGGGAGGAGCCTGGTAGGCTACAGTCCATGGAGTCTCAAAGAGTCAGACATGACTGAGCGACTTCACTTTCACTTTCGCTTTAGATTCACAGTAAAATTGAAAGGAAGACACGGAGATTTTGCATGTACTACCTGCCCAACCCTCAGTGCGCACGTATCACGCACACACACACAGCCACCTCCATCCCCTACTGTGGTGATACATTTATAAAGTCAATGAACCTATATTGACACATCATTGTCACCCAGAGCCCATAGTTTACATTAGAGTTCCCCCTTGTTCACCCTCAAACTGATGGGTTTTGACATCAGTTATGTTCTTTAGCTTGACATTGAAACATCCATGGTTTGACATTCAGACCCATTTTTTCCTTATTAAATCTATCATGCTTAAGAGCAGGGGTTGGCAAACTGCAGCCCATTGGCTGAATCCAGCCAAGCCACTGTATATTTCTGTATATCCCAGGATGGTTTTTACAGATAAACATCTACCATTTATTTGATGATAGAAAATATTCCCTTCGAGCCTCAATTAAGCAGAATGCTATACCCTTCTCAAAAAAGAATTCCAGTCTTCTCATTAGTAGCTATATATAACTGGAAAAAATGTACCCCATAACTATTGCTATTATATTTTTAATTTTATCTAAAAGCATGCAGAAATTTATTTTCTTCCTTGTTATACAGATATCTGCATACTAGTATCAATTTTGCTTCTTAGCCTACAAGCCTGAAAATATTTACTATCTGGCCCCAATTATAATAATTTTGCCAGGTTTTCTGGTTTGTAAGCTTAAAATAGGAATTTTACAATCATAAGGTTTAGACTGTGATGAAACATGAAACAGGAGATGACTGTGACACAGGCCTTCAGAGACTGGGGGGCATGTTAATGAATTAATTCCCTGGGCCATCTCTTAGTGAACACCAGTGGGTTTGAAGAGCTAGTACAAATAATTGTACAAATAATCTGTGCAAATAGAGTACAAATTAAAAGCAAATTAAATAGCAACTATTAAGTAAATAACAGTGTGAGAGGTAGTCGAGTATGGTGGGTATCTCCAACATAATCAATATTGGAAAGACTTCTCTGGTGGTTCAGTGGCTGAAACTCTGCACTCCCAATCCAGGGGCCCTGGGTTCAATCCCTGCTCAGGGAACTAGATCCCACATGTCCCAACTAAAGATCCTACGTGCCACAACTAAGACCCAGTGCATCCAGATAAATAAATAAATATTAAAATAAGTAAATAAATAGTAGAGGTTTGGGGAACAACTCTCTGACCACAAGGCATGACTAGACTGAGTTTTCAAACCTGCATTAGGCTAAGGGCGACGGCTGGGGGCAGGAGTGCAGCTTCTCGGCCCCCATCCAGGCAGTCCCAGGCTGGCCACGAGTTCTCACCACCTGCAGGGAGGAGGTGAGGAATCCTGGTAAAGGAGGATTGTGGGTGAAGGAGCGATGGGGAACCATGCTACCTAATTCCTACATCCCTCCCTTGGGAGGAAAGATGGGCAGGAGAATAAGATGAAGAAGCATCAGTGTGGATTTCAGAGGAGGGGATATTAATCTGTGTTAACTTTCACATGATCTCTGCCCCATCTCAAGCTCATTCTCCAATAACAAGAGGGTCCCTTCCCAACTTGCCCTACTGTTTTCCCCTCATCCCCCACTGCAGTCTTTCATGTGATGGCTGGCACCATCATTCTTTAATAAGAAAGATTCAAGGGCAGAGTCAGACTCTGTAAGGAGCAAGTTAAACAGCTCCACTCCTTGACTTGTCTGAAATGACAGTCGCCCACAGGATAATCACATTCCAACCTGGGAAAAAAAAAAATGCAAGTTGTGGTGGTGTTCGTATCCCACTTGTTCACTTGTCCATCTAGGACCAGTGAGGTCAAGACCCACAGCCAGGACCAAGTCCTGGACGTGTGATGTCAAGTCTCTGCAGGACTGAAGGGTCATCTGGGACACAGCCCTCCACTTCCCAGACTTCAGAAAATTCTCATTAACTTGACCCCATTGACTCAAACATTTTCTTGTGGCATCTATGCAAACAGACATTTTTTTTGATTAGACTTTTTTATTTTGTCCTGGGGTATGGCCAATTAACAAGCAAGTGTTGTGATGGTTTCAGGTGAACAGTGAAGAGACCCATTCTCCCCCAAACTCCCCTCTCATCCAGGCTGCCACATAACATTGAGCAGCATTCCATGTGTTCTACGGTAGGTCTTTGTTGTATTCATTTTAAATAGAGCAGAGTATATATGCCCATTCCAAGCAAAGAGGCTTTGTGAAACAAATCAATTTCACAGACGCTACAAGGATAGAGCCAGCGTGTCTATAAATCTTTCAATCCCTTTTAGAAGAACTTGTTTACACACCAGCACTGGATGTATTGATGACAAGTTCTTCTGATCTCCTCGTTAGCACAGGTCCCCAAGAATTGCTATGCTGGAGTTTTCATTCTCTTTGTACTTGAAACTAAGTTTGTTGTATGCTGAGTAGAGTCAAGTCTTTCACTGATGTATTGAGTTGGCCAAAAAGTTCATTCAGGCTTTTCCGTGACGTCTTACAGAAAAACCCAAACAAACTTTGTGGCCAATCCAGTAGCTTCATTTTCCCAATTAGTCTAGCTTAGAAAGGGACACTCAAGAAACAGCCAGTGGTTCTGGGTCACCCGTCCTCCTAAGGACCAACTGGGAGTTTTCTGCTGAGGACAGTGGTACCTAGCAGAGACCAGAAGGAAGGGAGAGCGGGGTTTAGGGGTTCTCAGACTCAAAGATGGCCTTCCCCAGATGGGTGTGGGTGGTCTGTCCTTCTGAGGTACCAAATGTCTTTATCTGCTTGGCCAGCCATCACAACGTACCACAGGCTGGGGGCCTCAACAACAGAAATTTGTTTCTAACACTTCTGGAAGCTACAAGTCCAAGCTCAAGGTTTCTGGTGACGCCTGGCCTGGCTTGCAGACATCCGCCTTCTTGCTGCATCCTCACGTGGCCTTTCCTCTGAGAGCCTGTCACTAGGGGTGGAAGAGAGAGCTCTCAGGGGCCTCTCCCTCTTCTTAGAAGGATTAGGGCCCCACCCTTATGATCTCATTTGACCTCAGTTACCTCCTTGAAGGCTCCATCTCCAAACACAGTCACGCTGGGGGACAGGGCGTCTCATGCGCGCTTAGGGGGCTGCAACAGTCCGTGACACGAGAACCCCTGCCACGCCCCCCTGCCCCTCATTCTAGAGCTTCTCTTGTCTTCTCGGCAGGTTCTCTGTGTTTGGCCTTGGCTCGCGGGCATACCCTCACTTCTGCGCCTTTGGACACGCCGTGGACACCCTCCTGGAAGAGCTGGAGGAGAGAGGATCCTGAAGATGAGGGAGGGGGACGAGCTTTGTGGGCAGGAAGAGGCTTTCAGGACCTGGGCTAAGAAGGTCTTCAAGGTAACCATCTGCCCCAGTCGTAGAGACCCACGAGGAATCATGTCCCCAGGGACCCCCAGGGACAGATCACCTGAACCATCAGAAACAGAGAAAACTTGAGAAAATCTTTGGTACTTCCCTTATGTATCCAACCAGGAGACCGCTTTAAACAAGTCAGATGACTTTGGGTGGTCCTAAGACACATTTTCCACCTGGAATCCAACCTCCTGTATTAAGGGTAAAGAGTTGGTCTATAAAAAATTACAGAGCCTTGGAATTTTAGAGCTGGGCGGAACTCATCCTTCACTCACATTCCATAGACTAGTAAATAAAAAAACATACAGTTGGCTAACCAACCCAGGGGGCCATGCCTCGAGCTGGATCTCAGATCTCACCAATCTGTCCGCTTTGACAATCTTGTTCCTCTTGTGCTAGATCTCCAGTGCCCTGTACAGTAGCTACTGGCCACACGTGGCCATTTAGATTTAAACGTAAACTGGTTAGCATTAAATATGATGAATGGATGAACAAAATGTAGTGTGTCCCTGCAATGGAACGTTCGGGCACAACAAGGAACGAAGTGCTGAAGCCTGCTGCGGCATGGATGCATCTTGAAAACGTGGAAGAAACCAGACACAAAAGGACACTTACTGTCTTGAGTCCACGTACACGAAACATCCAGAACAGAGAGACAAGAAGCAGACTAGTGACCCCCAGGGGCGGGGGAGGCGGGGAGAGGAAGACGGGCGAGCCTCCTAACAGGTGTGACGTGTGCCACAGGCAGCCTGTGATGTGTTCTGCGTGGGTGATGACGTCAACATTGAGAAGGCGAACAACTCCCTCATCAGCAATGACCGCAGCTGGAAGAGGAACAAGTTCCGTCTCACCTACGTGGCGGAAGCCCCGGAACTCACACAAGGTACCTCCTACCGCCCGCCCGGGAGACATGCAAACCCGGGGGTGGGGACGGGAGACGGCAGTTCTCACCTCTGAAAGGTCCTTAGAGAAGGCGGGCTTCGTTGCTTAGGTCTCTCTTGTAGTACATGGCTGTGTTCTTAGTCGCTTCAGTCATGCCCAGTTCTGCGCAACCCCATGCACCGTAGCCCACCCGGCTCCCCTGTGCATGGGATTCCCCTGGCAAGAGTACTGGAGCGGGTTGTTGTGCCCACCTCCACTCTTAAGTGCAGGCCACCCAAATAAACACACTGTTGCTGCTCTGGGCTCTCTCTCCAGCGCTGCAACGTGTTACCCTAAACCTCCTCTTCTCTGCTAGGTTCAGCCAGGTTTGCTTTCTGTTCGGTTGTATCCACAACCACTCACCCCAGTGCCTGCCTGACCTCTTTTCTTTTATCTCTTCGTTTCACTCCAGAGGGTTAGGAGAAGCTAGAGACTCTGTATTGGCAACTTTTTACCCCATCTCAGGAGCACCTTTGTTCTTCTCCCCCCAGGTCTATCCAATGTCCACAAAAAGCGGGTTTCAGCCGCTCGACTCCTCAGCCGCCAAAACCTTCAGAGTCCAAAATCCAGGTAGGAACACCCTGGTCCCTTCGGGTTCCCCACCTCTGCCCCGGATGCCACCCATGGCAAGGAATGAACCTCTGTTGACTCCGAGGACTGACTTCTTATTACCATTGGAAGGGTCCTCCAGACCCCCTTTGCTGCTTGGCTTACTGCTTTCCATTTGCCAAGCTCCAACCTGCAAGGATGAAAACAGTAAATGGTTGGGACATCCCTGGTGATACAGGGGTTAAGACCTCAGATTTCCACTGCAGGAGGTGCAAGTTTGATCCATGGTCAAGGAGCTAAGATCCTACAAGCCACTCGGTATAGCCAAAAAGAAAAGAAAAAAAAATGAACGGTGATGATCTCTGTGGAAAGGGGAAAGAGAAAGATTTTGTGAGGAATTTGTTTTAATAGAGACCACACCTTCGTTGAACTGCTAATATTCACTCTAATGTGCACCTTAGTCAGAAACACTTAGTCCAGACAGCTCCTCTTTGCAGATAATTCTCTGGTGTCCTGAGAAATGCCTGCTCAGTGTCTCCTTTAAGGCCTTTGGGATGACGGGAGGTTTATTAACCTACAAAACAGCCCCTTCTGTGTTCTGAGGTCCCAGTTGTTAGAAATTCTCTTCCTATTGTTTATGACCAATAGGAAGTGTGTTCCTACCACTTCCATTTTGATCCTATGTTACAGTCTCCAGTGACACCCAAAACAAAGTCAGTTCCTCCAAGTGAGCGAGCTGCCAATAGCCGAGGACAGCAGCCACTCTCCCTGACCCTCATTCCTTCCGGCTGCTTCCCCCGAGAGCCGGTTTCCCAAGCCTTCGGCTGTGTGGAAGGACACACTGCCCTACTGGAAGCGCCATTCTCGGACCTGGTCACAGAGCAGTGGAGGCCTTGTGGTCACTGCCAAGTGCGCCGAGGCTGTTACTGCCATCCGCAATCCGGACAGGGGGTGCCAAAGCGGCCCAGCACTGTCCTAACAGCCTTGCCGCCTCCCAGTGAGCTCACCTCCTTTCTGCTCTCGGACCTGAAGTCTTTTCAAAAGGGTCAAGCCAGATCTCCGCATCACTCTGTGTATCAGTACGTTGTTTAGCAGTTATGAAAGTCTTTGCCTGGATCCCCATCGAATGGAATCTTCTTCACTTAGCGGTTCTAGCCCATGAAGATCTTTTGAGATCTTCATTCTTTGCATGGCATGGTACAAAGGGTGGCCTCTCGAGCCAGACAACCCTGGGTTCTTACCCCAGTGCTGCCATCCCCCAGCCATGTGACCTTGGACAAGTCCTTTAGGTCTTCAGAACACCTGTCTCCTTACCTAATGAGGACTAGTACTTACCTAGTATTTTCTGTGTGCTGAGCAGAGTTTTGAGTTCTCTCTGTGCAGGCTCTCCCAGAGTTCGGAACAGCCCAGAAAATAGGTACTGTTATCACCCATGTTTTAAATAGGAAAAATGACAATTAGAAAATGCAAGTGACCTTTTTAAGGTCACAAGACTCAGTTCTCTGACTCCAAAGTCAAAAATGCCAAATGGCTGTACCTGTGGCATCAACAGCATCACAAGACTGCTATATTAAAAGCAACACACACAAAGCAGCCAGGGTATGCTGTTTCTGTTGCTATTCCTTACCCATCCCAGTTTCGCACATCTGTACATTTTAATATGTGTGCTTTCTGTGTGGATATAAAACTTTTCTTCAATTAAACTATAGTTGATTTACAATGTTGCGTTAATTTCTATTGTACAGTAAAGTGCTTCAGTTATACATATATACACATATTCTTTTTAAATATTCTTTCCTATTATGGTTTATCACAGGATATGTGAATATAATCCCCTGTGGCATACAGTAGGAACTTGTTTATCCATTCTACATATAAAAGCTGCTTCTCTGACCCTCAGCCTCCAGCTCCATCCCCCCCAAACCCCTCATCCCCTTGGCAACTACAAGTCTCTTCTCTGTGCCCTGATGTAAAACTTACGATAAAGTGGTCAACATAGTCAATAGGATGGAGCCCCAGGGTGCGCGTGTTCTCTCCCAGACCCTCAAACACTGAAGAAATGGATTGAGGAATTAATAAATTGAAGAATTAGTTACATGTAGTATTCAGAGCATAATAATCTCTGATATATTGGGTTGGGCCAGAAGTGAACGAACTTTCTGGCCAACCCAATAGAAAGGGACTCTATATTTGAAATACGCATCTTACTCCCCATTTCTGTCCCATGGAAAAGTACAATCTCAATGGCACTGGAGAAGAAGGGACTAAGAATCTACTGGACGTTTCTCTCAGTGACCAACCATGAAAGACCAGATCATAAAAATTACTCCCAAACCATAGTACATAAAAAGCAAGATAATTTGCAAATGTTTTGATGCTAAGTTGGACAAAGTCCCAAAATAAATGTTCCCCACCCCCACCAAACGATCCACCTCTGGAAAGGGCAGCTGACTGTGCTGAGCTACTTGCAAGAGGGTATTTCAGAAAGGTTAGTAACCAGAAGATAGTATGAAATCAGTTACAGATTAGCTTTAAAAGAATCAAATGGGGTCTCGGTGTTTAACCCTTTAAAACCAGACTCCACTGCACTACCTATTTTCAGACCTTACTACCCTTTCCAGCTTTATAAGGTGTGTGTGTGTTTAAGGATTGAGTAAAAAAAGTATGACCCTTTCTCCCATCTTCCCCTGCCCACAGCCAAAGTCAGGATGTTTGAGCCAGGAGAAGCATAAAGGTATTATGAAACACCCTCCCCACCCTGTTCCCACTCATAACAGGAGACCCTTAAGCAAGCAAAGTGCTTAAGAGGAAATAAACCACTTTTTGAGGGTGATCCTTGCAACTCTAAAGAGGAAAGCAACTGACCACAGTTACTGCCTGGCCAGGAAATAAACTTTTCTGTGTGCGGCAATTAGCAAACAATACAAAAAAGAGTATAATGGAGCTCTAATGGGTGGGGTGTGGGCCGTGTAAGTCCTAGAAGTCAGGAGGAGGAGGGGAGACAGAGCATCAGCTTTAGATAAGACAGAGAACAGACAGGGCCGTGTAGGAGCGAAGATGCTGAAAGGGCCTGAGTGCTGGGGTGTATCGGAGAAAGAGGGGGCATTGTAATGGAGAGCTCCGCGTGGACGTGCTCTCCATTCCCAGCTCCTCTTGGATAAAATCACTTCTTTCCAGCCTTTCCCGTCTCGACACAGGACATCAACATTCAGTGTAAGCCCCAAACTCAGGCTCCCTCTCTGCCTCCTCCGTCTCCCTCCTAATATCCATCCAACTCTCAGCTGATACCCCGGGCTTGCCTTTCAAATACATTTCAGATCTACAGC
Organism: Madoqua kirkii; assembly: GCA_006408675.1. Taxonomy (NCBI): domain Eukaryota; kingdom Metazoa; phylum Chordata; class Mammalia; order Artiodactyla; family Bovidae; genus Madoqua; species Madoqua kirkii. The sequence goes on along the minus strand of SJYC01053755.1, from coordinate 97,487 downwards.
CGCCACCATAAGAAAGGCCACAGCCATCTGTGGTCTGAGGGCCTCCCCAAACCCCCTAACTTGCCTTCCTTGTTTTTTTGCCTTTTCTCTCAAAGATTCATCTTCCAAATAGCAGCCAGACTGATCTTTTAAGAACGTAAATGCAAGCCCATCCTCCTGCAGCTTCACACCCTCCAGTGGCTTCCCACTGATCTCAGGAAACCTCCAACTCCTTGCCTGGACAGATTACGATGAGACCCTCCTGATCTGGCTTCTTCCTAGCTCTCTGACCTCGCCCTGTGCCAGTCAGCCCTGTGTTGACCCCTCTTCCAAATCCTCCAGCCTTCTTTCCCATCCTCAGACATGTCATGCTTTTTCCAACCTCAGGGCCTTTGCATGTACTGCTTCCCCTTTCGGGAACACTCTTCCCCCAAATCTTTGCATGTCCCCTGCTCCTCATCATTCAGATCTCTGCTCCAACACCAAATCACCAGCGAGGCCTCCCCGACCATCCTTAAGCTGCTGGTCACTGAGCCCACTGCCCCCAACCTGTCAGCACCCACCCATCCACATCACTAGCCCCATCCATGATCTTTTTCAGTTGCTTCTTAATGAGAATGGGGCCCTGTGTTTTCTTTATCCATCACTGTCTCACCAGTGCCTTGAAAGTGTCAACAAATTCGTTGAAGCTATGAGCCTTATCACCTCAAACTGCTCACAAGAGACCATGGTTACTCTTCTCACTGACGAATAAATGAACCTAAGCTGTTTCCCACCCCGCCCCCCTTTAATGCTGGATGTTAGCAGGCTGTTATTTCCCCTGTGAACCTGTCATTGAACCATTGCTAACTGTGTATGTGCATGAGTAGGTGTGTGTGCGTGCGATGTTGCTGTAGGTGGATGTAAATATATCACAAGCAAAGCAAGCAATAGTCAGGGCAATACTCAGTATGGCAAAGCAAGCCATACTCAGGGGACAGGCATTTGAATGGCTGTTGCCTTTCCACTGCTACCTTTATTCCCCTCTCCAAATACTTAGATTTTTTTTAAGCTTGGGAAAGGACTTTTTTTTTTTTTTTTTGCCCTTGCCAAGTGACATGCGGGATCTTCTTTCTCCAACCAGGGACTGAACTCATGCCCCCTGCAGTTGAAGTGTGGAATCTTAATCACTAGACTTCCAGGGAAGTCCTTCCCCTAATACTTTCTGAAAACCCATGTATATTCCAAGCTTTTTTTTAAAAAAAAAAAAAAAGGAGAAAGCTTAGAAAGTCCTATATTTAGAAACCCCCAGCGGAACAGAGATATAAGACAGTAGGTCTCCAGGCAAACTGCTACCTGCTGGGGGATCAGTTCCCAGCAGAGCTTCAAGGACAGCCCACGGAGGGGTCCTCGGGCCATGCAGCCCTTCAGGGCTCAGTTCTCCAGTCAGAGGCATACAGAGTCCATGGTCCAGCTCCCAGCAGAGCCTGCCCCCACCTCGTGGCCCACAGGCCAGCTCCATCCCTGGCCCTTCTCTGCCTGACCACCCTCAGCTACGTCCAAGAGGACTTAGGGGAAAAGGCTGTGAGCACGAGCCAGCTCAGCAAGTTTGGGGCCTCCACGTTTCTATTTTGTACTGGCCATAGGAATGGAGGCAAATATACTTCTTTAAAAAAAAAAAAAAAAGACTCGTGATGATCAGGGAGAAAGTGGGAACTGATTTATTTGCAGGCCTTTCAAAGGCTTCCCGTGGTTGGCACTGGAGGCTCCCAAATTCACAACCCCACAGCGCCCCCTGCTGGCTGTCAGCCTCTGCGCGTTCCCTTCCTGGAGCTGGCAGGGGATGACGATGTCCCTCTCGCTCTCCAGGAACCAACAGATTGGCATGAGCTCAGAGCAGAGTCGTTCATGCAAGCCCATTTAATAGATAAGATCAGTGCCCCAGGGAGGGCAAAATCTGCCCAGGGAAGGAGAGTGGGAGCCCAGGCCCCCACCACCATCATTCACAAGCTCAATCACTGAGTTCCCCACCCTACTAAGGACAGGGGTGTCATGCTTCAAGAAAATACACCCAAAAAGGCAGAAATGCCAGCACAACTATTTTTAATAATGGTGGCTATTTGCAGCACAAAAGAACTTTTGGTTGTGCCAAAAACTCCTTCAAATAGCGAGTCCCATTGGTCTATTCAAGTGCTGATTTACATACCACGGAGAATGTAGAAACTTCATGTTGAATATCAAGTGTCTCTATCAACTGAAAACCAATTGCAAGGAAGAAAAAGCAGATCTGAAAATGCGAATGTAACTCCAAGAATACAAAAAGATTTGATTTACCCAAGTGTAGTCATCAATCCCAAAGTTTTCAGGCATAAAAATGCAGTGTATTGATCCTAAACTTTAAAAGAACCAGAATAATCCTATTCTAAGGATTCATTCATAGACCTCCTGCCCTTGAAATCCAACTATCGAAGGAAAGGGCATGACTCGGCAGGCCTAAAACAAGTTTCCCTCTGGGTTTTCTCCTTTGTTCTATAAACTTTACAGTATCAGTGGACTAGGGATAATAAGAACCTGAGCTTAAGGTCAAGCCCTTTTCCCTTTTCCAGGACGAGGTAAAGACCCCAGTCGTAAAAGGAGGTGGAGCTTGGGATTCCCAGGAGAGGTGGAATTTCACAGAACGGGGACCTCACTGCCGCGACTCCTGTGGGGTTTAGTGGTTCCTGGTGGAAATCTGGTATCAAACATAGAGCCTATTCGAGCAGCTGGTTAACCCTGAGGATCTGAGGTTCCTTCATTCGATAAATATTTATTGAGTATCTACTGTGTGTCATGCACTTTCCTAAGTGCTAGAATAGAGCAGTGGAGAAAATAGACAAGCTCCTCGCCCTCTAGAGTTTAGACAGATCCCTAGTCCCCTCTGTTGTCCTCGGGGTGGGGATGGGGAAGGGGCAGGCAGAGAGACCGAACGCTTTAGGATGGAGTGAACTTTCCGTTCTGTGGAGGTTGGTAAGCGCTATGGAGAAAAGGAGAGCAGGGACAGGAAGCCACAAAGATCTGGGGACTGAATCTCAGGGTGCTCCAATGTCCAGAGTTAGGGGAGATGAGAAGGAACCAACAAAGGGGACCGAGGAAGAGCAGCCAGGGAAGAGACCAGGAGAGCCTGGGGAGCTCAAGAGAAGGGGACTGAGAAGGAAGAAGTGACAAGCCACGCCCAGTACTGCTCTGATGGCCAGTGAGCGCTGGGAGCTGGCTGTTGGGTCTGCAGAGAGGGTCTCATGGGTGACCTTCCACCGCCCTGTTGGTGAGGGTGGAAGTCTGATTGGCCTGAGCCCTACGGAGAATGGAAGGAGGGGAGGCGTAGCCACAAAGACAGACAAAGGAGCAAAGAAAAGGGGCACAAGCTGGTGGCCCTCACCCCGTTGTTCCCCCACCCTTCCCTCTAGTCGATCGACCATCTTCGTGCGTCTCCACACCAACGGGAATCAGGAGCTGCAGTACCAGCCCGGGGACCACCTGGGCGTCTTCCCCGGCAACCACGAGGACCTGGTGAATGCCCTGATCGAGCGGCTGGAGGATGCGCCCCCTGCCAACCAGCTGGTGAAGGTGGAGCTGCTGGAGGAGCGGAACACGGCTTTGGGTAACTACGGCCAAGCTAGTACCCCACCCAGCCACTCCCAAGGGCCCTCTCCTTCTCCGAGGAGTCCCAGAGGCTGTCTGGGCCTTCCCTTCCCCAGCGGGTGTCCAGGGAAAAGGAAACCCATTCTTCTGCCCAGTTGCTAGTCCAGGCAGGAGAGTGGGTCTCTGTCACCCCCAGCTTATGAGGCCGAAGGCTCCCCTTCTTCATGGCTGAACAGTCTTGACCCAACTAGCTGAGCAAGTGTCCATTTAAGCCACGACACTGATGGTTCACCCTTGAGGGAAAGAGTCTTACCTTCCTTCATCAGCTAGACACTGATCTTAGCAAAGGCTACTTGTCTGACTTCCTTCATCATCCCAGCCTCACTGCCCACTAAGGGAATAGCAGCTGAAGTCCACTCCTGCCTTCTCTTAGAATCCAAAAGCACTGAGTGAAGCTCGGTGGCCCATTGGGATTGAACTCGATTTCTGATATCATTAGATCAAGTCCTAACCTATTTGGGGGCCACCCTTGACTTGCCTTGGAGAAGGCAATGGCACCCCCTCCAGTACTTTTGCCTGGCACATCCCATGGACAGAGGAGCCTGGTAGGCTGCAGTCCATGGGGTAATGAAGAATCAGACACGACTGAGCGACTTCCCTTTCACTTTTCACTTCCATGCATTGGAGAAGGAAATGGCAACCCACTCCAGTGTTCTTGCCTGGAGAATCCCAGGGACGGGGGAGCCTGGTGGGCTGCCATCTGTGGGGTCGCACAGCATCGGACATGACTGAAGCAACTTAGCAGCAGCAGCAGCTTAACATTCCTATTTAAGAACTTTGCAAGGCAAATGGGTCTGCATGCTTCATCTCAGTAGCCATGAGTGAGCTCAGGACTTAAGGAACTGCGGTGACCGCCCGTGGTAGCCCATGATACAGGGACACGTCTCCTCTACAACGGAGCCAGGACATAAAGTCAGTGCAGAATGTGGAAACAGTACGGAGTCTAAACCCTGCTGGTACCCTTAGGAGAGACGCTCCTTTTTTTATGAAATCCAACCCAGCCAGTTCTTCCTCCTTATTGGAACAGTACTTTATATCTTGAGTTGCGCGCCTGATGAAGCAGGGGCTTGTGTTTAGGGCCTCTATTGGACTAAAGGACATAGAGGCAGTAGTTCAAACGTGGTCTAGAGCAGTTCTGCCTGACTTTAAGAATTTGAGCTGCGTTGTTGCTGTTGAGCTCAGTCGCTCGGTCGTGTCTGACTCTCTGTGACCCTAGAGACTGTAGCCCACCAGCCTCCTCTGTCCATGGGATTCTCCAGGCAAGAATACTGTGGAACGGGTTGCCATTCCCTTCTCTAGGGGATCTTCCCAAACCAGAGATGGAACCCACATCTTCTACATTTTCACTGGTGCCACCTGGTGACCTTGGGCAAATTCCTTAACCTCTCTGTGCTTCCATTTTCTCATTTGCAAAATGGAGATAATAATGGCACCCACCACCTAGGATTGTGGCAAGGATTAAAAGAGTTACTGATAGAAAGTGCTGAGGAAACGACATGGTACCTAGAAAGGGCTAGGTAAGTGTTTGGCACTTCTGTCATTTTAAATGCTAGAATCCCACTCAGAGGGTGAAAGGCTGACACCATGAGAAGAGAGACGGAGGGAAAAATGGACTCATAGTTTGTGCTCATTTGGTGGCTCAGAATATCAAGGGACGGTCTCATGCTGTTTTAATATTTGCTTTAAATTCTGGCACTAGTTTGCTCAGCTGATTTTGGACATGTTCCTTGTGTACAGGAGGTGAACACAGGGTCCCCAGGAAACCTGGCTGCAGATGTGGGATGCAGGTGCCCAGCCAAGGGGTCAGTTGGCTCTGGGGCAGTCGGTTCTTTGGGCCCCATCGTCTGCTCCAGGAGCAGGCAGGTCTGGCCTCCCTGACTTGGACCCAAACCCTCAGAGCCCACACTGTCCCTCCCCCACCCATCTCTCACCTCTGTTGTACCTCTGCAGGGGTTATCAGTAACTGGACCGACGAGCACCGCCTGCCACCCTGCACCATCTTCCAGGCCTTCAAGTACTACCTGGACATCACCACGCCTCCGACGCCACTGCAGCTGCAGCAGTTTGCCTCCCTGGCCACCAGCGAGAAGGAGAGACAGCGTCTGCTGGTCCTCAGTAAGGTGGGTCCCTGGCCTCATTCAATCTCACCACCTGTTCCTTGGAGAACTTTATGGTTCCCTCGTGACTCAGCTGGTAAGGAGTCTGCCTGCAATGCAGGAGACCCAGGTTCTATCCCTGGGTTAGGAAGATCCCCTGGAGAAGGAAATGGCAACCCACTCCAGGATTCTGGAAAATCCCATGGACAGAGGAGACTGGCAGGCCACAGTTCATGGGGCTGCAGAGGGTCGGACGTGGCTAAGCAGCTTCACTTCTTCTCTGTACGGTTATTGCTGCAGTGTTTCAGCAGATGGCAGCCTTGAGTGAGGGCTGCCACGGTCTAGTTTGCAGGTCACCATATTAGCTAATCCGTTTTGGCTGCTGCTGCTAAGTCACTTCAGTCGTGTCCGACTCTGTGTGACCCCATAGACAGCAGCCCACCAGGCTCCCCTGTCCCTGGGATTCTCCAGGCAAGGCTAGACTTGGCCATCTCTCCTCCTTCTAACAAAGGTCTAACAAAAGAACCACCCCACTGAATCTCCAAGTTCTCTGACAGCAGTAGAAATTGCTAACGCTTTTTTCTCTTTCCTTTGGAACCTTTATTGTTCAGTCACTTAGTCGTGTTCAACTCTTTGTGACCCCACGGACTGCAGCACGCCAGGCTTCCCTGTCTTTCACATTCTCCCAGAGCTTGCTCAAATTCATATCCATTGAGTCAGCAATGCCACCCAACCATCTCATCCTCTGCTGTCCCCTTCTCCTCCTGCCCTCAATCTTTCCCAGCATCAGAGTCTTTTCCAGTGAGTCAGTTCTTCACATCAGATGATAGTATTGTTCATTTGATTCTCTACCTCCAGCCATTAAAACATATAAAAACAACTCTTAGTTCACAGACCGTATGAGCAGGTGGCTTGTGGACTAAAGTTTGCCACCACCTCGTAGCTGTGTGATCTCTATATCCCTGTTTCCCCATCAATAAAATAGGGGTGACAACCAGGCTCATTTCATAATATTCTTGCAACAGTGAAAACTTGGCACAGGATAATTCCTATGTAAGAGTTAATTATGACGACTTTTTAATTTCCCTTCTTCCCTGAACCTCCGCGAGTGAGCCTGCCTTGAAAGTTCACTCCAGGGTCTGGCTACAAGTTCCCTTCTGTCCCTGTTCACGGTTCAGGGTCTGCAGGAGTACGAGGAGTGGAAATGGGGCAAGAATCCCACCATCGTGGAGGTGCTGGAGGAGTTCCCGTCCATCCAGATGCCCTCCACCCTGCTGCTGACCCAGCTGTCCCTGCTGCAGCCTCGCTACTATTCTATCAGCTCCTCCCCGGACATGTACCCCGACGAGGTGCACCTCACCGTGGCCATCGTCTCCTACCGCACCCGAGGTGGGCAGAGGCGCTGAGAGAGCCCCCGGCTCTGCATTTCCCACCCTGCTTCCAGGGGCCCCTGAACACCTGCCTAAACCTCTGCCAAGACCCAAACCCTGGGGAGGAGACCCACCCCTCTCCAAGGTCAGGAAAACTGCGAGAAGAAGCAGTACAGCAAACTGCCCCTGAGGCAGAGCCAGCTCTGTGCAGAAAAGCCCAAGACCCCCTTTTACTCCCTTCTTCCCTTTGTACCCCCAAGGCAGCAGCTAGAACAAACCCCTACCCTCTCTTCGCTCAGAGCAGGGAGCTCTGTATTCTATGACACCCAGCTGGCTGTAGGGCAGCCAGATACCCTGACCTCTGTGCCTGTGTTTTCCATCTTTGGTAAAGAGGTGAAAATGCATGGTGCCTGGGAATTCCCTGGTGATCCAACGGTTGGGACTGTGGGCTTTCACTGCTGGGGCCTGGGTTCAATTCCTGGTTGGGGAACTGAGCTCCTGTAAGCCACGAGGCACAGCCTAAGGAGAAAAAAGTATGTGGTGCCTGAGAGAGTGCTGAGATCAGGGTCCTGGCAGGCCACAGAGAGCACGTGGACCAAGGCCTTTGCAGTGGACAGGATTGGAATCCAGCCCGCCCCTACCCAACAGTTTCACAGTCATGGGCCCACCCCAGCTTTACCATTTCCTCTTCGCCATCAGAGCAAGGGATGCAGGCAGGGAGCCCCAAGGCAGAAGCTTGGCGTCGGGGCTGTGAGCCTTCTGTACTGGAGGACTGGGGAGGCCAGGGGTGGGGCAGCGTGAGGGACAGTAGGTGAGCCAGAGTGCCTCGGTTATCCCGGTAGATGGAGAAGGACCAATTCACCACGGCGTGTGCTCCTCCTGGCTCAACCGGATCCAGGCTGACGAAGTGGTGCCCTGTTTCGTGAGAGGGGAGTAGCGAACAGAGAGAGAAGCAGCCGTCCCCAGTCGGCACCCTGAGGTCCTGAGACGGGGTGGGTGGGGCCGGTGGACCAGCCGGAAGGGTTCCAGAGAGGTGGCCGAGGCAGGCAGGGCTGACATCAACATTCAGCATCACTCCCAGCTGTTAGGCAACTGGCTCATGGGGGCAGAGCAAGCTAGCAGGAGCTAAGCAAGTCCTCTAGTCAAATTCAGGTCCGTGCCACAGACACTTATCAAGTGCGTGTGTGCGAGCTGGGGCCGCCGCAGCCAACCAGGCAAAGGCAGATTCGGCCTTAATGGACTTTTCAGTGAAAGTCCTGTCCCAAGCCTGCTGGCCACCCCATGTGCTCCCAGTTTCCTAGAGACCGGGAAGATTTAACCATCCTCCCTGTCAACCACCTTCCCCTTCCAAACTCAGTTTTAAAGGATATTTCTGCCCTCAGGTAACAGTACTGTATTGTACACTTAAAAACATGTTACAAGGATCAGTTTCTTGTTAAGTGTTCCTCCCATAATCAGTCAATGAAATAAGAAAAATATAGCCTTAAAAACATAAAAATTGAAAAATCACTGATATGCCTGAGCTTAGGCCCTCTGTACTTAGCTGCTTTGTCAGCTGGTAACTCCCCTACCTAAACTGTGGACTTGGACAGTCATCTTTCTCAGCTGTGATGGGTAGAATGGTCATGGTGTGGTCCACATACCACCAGCACCAGAATCCCCTGGGGTGCTTCAAAAATGCTGAGTCCTGAGCCTAGACTTACTGCATTGCCAGCAATCTACACCCTCTTTGAACATCCCCATGTGATTCTTTTGTACACTGACATTTGCAGCTCCCAGATTTGGAAAATCTCATAGATGGTTAATTCAGTGGTTCTCAGCCAAGGGTGATTTTGCCCCCAGGGGCCCTTGGCAAAGTCTGGAGATATTTTTGGCTATCACAGCTGGAGGGTTCTCCTGGCTTCTAATAGATAGAGGCCTGGGCACTGGTCTGTGTCTTACAGTGCTCAGGACAGCCCCCACCTCTTGGTCGTGGGACTGTATACAGAGAATTATGCAGCCCCCAGTGTCAGGAGGGCTGAGATAGGGAAGCCCTGCATTTGATCCATCCCACTCCCTTTGTGGCTTAGCTCAGATAATGGGGATAATTAGAATGTAGAGCAATAGGGAGACCCTGAGGATCTCCTGTTTGGGGAAATTTCCCAAATTTATGGGACCTCCCAACCGTGAAAAGGGCCACCTGACCCCAGCTGAAGAGCTTTAAGTCCCATTGTATTTCTACCCAGGACGGCCATCTGGTTTACCTAAGATCCAACAGGGTTTTTCTTTTATTTTTTCATTTTTTTATTGGAGGATAATTATTTCACAGTGCTATTGCTGAGCCCAAATATGATCAAGAATTGTTTGGTCTCTGTTGCTGTAAGCAGCAGACACCCAACAGTTCTTGATCAGATTTGAACTCAGTCAGCCTCCTGACTTTCCCTTCCTTTTCCAGAGCACCCAGCTTCCACCTGCCCCAAAATCCCCAAGTGCCCTGTATCCTGGTTGGCCCAGGCACTGGCATCGCCCCCTTCCGGAGCTTCTGGCAGCAGAGGCAATTTGATATCCAACACAAAGGTGGGTTGTGGTCCAGCAAGCACATGATTTCCTCCCCCTGGATCCTGGGAGGGCTGCCTGTATCCCAGCAGCAAGGAGGCAGGACGCTCTTCTGTCTCCTTTGCATCACTGCCGGAGGAGGGACGGGGAATACTGTAGCAGCCAGACCCACAGGTGAAGCTTATAGTGCAACTCAAAGGACCCATCCAAACAAGTCATCCTCACAACTTGTGGCAACGCCTGAAAGCCCATCCCCAGAAGATATTTCTTGGACTGTTAAGATAGGACCCCCATCTTAAAATGTAAGCAGTCCTAGAAGGGGTGTGCATTAAGCCTTATCCAATGGATGTGTGTTTCTGGAATGGTCGCAAAGTCGGTTGCGTGCAAGAAACACAACAGATCAGCTTTGGAAGGAGAGAGGAAAAAAAAGTCACAGTTCTGACATGCATTAAAGAGAGATTTACTGAGCATCTCATGGATGCCAAACACTATTGTAGGTGCGAGAGGCATAGCAATGAACAAGGCAGAAACAACTGGAAACACTCTTGCCCCAGTGGAATTGTCATTCTAGTGGAATAGCAAACATACATTCACAAAGGACAGTTGACCCTTGACAGACATGGGAATTGCGTGGGTCAACTTTCATGAAAATTTTTTTCGTTAAATCCATATATACCATCCGAGGCCAGCTGAGAGCCCTTGGATGTGGAACCACAGATACAGAGGACCAGCGGGTTCAGGGGCCCAACTATACCACGTGAGCATCAGTGGATTTTGGTATTGGGGTGGGTCCTGGAAGTGATCCCCTGGGATACCAAGGGACTTCACTATGTACTGGGCAGGGGTCTAATGTACATTCACTTCTTAAAATAACCCTATGAGGTTAGATGCTGTTATTCCATTTTACACGTGGTGATACATAGAAAGTTTGTCCCTCAGCATCACACAGAGCTGGGATTTGAACCCAGGCAGTCTAGCTTCCAAGTCTGGGGGTTTGGTGCTACCAGTGTGGGGGAGGGGCAGGGGAACGACTGAGACCTAGAGAAAAGAGGTCTGCTGAAGTCTAAACATACTTTACCTGCTTCCGTCAGTGTGTGCATGTGTGTGTACATGTGTCCATTGTGTGAGAGAGAGAACACGTACCTCTGCCCCAGCGTCTGCATGCCTCTGCCTGTGTCACGCGTGCTAAGGTTCCCAGAGCCCGGCGCCTCCACATCTGGCGTCAGAGCTGGCGGTGACAGGTTTCCCCGCCCCCAGGAATGAGCCCTTGCCCCATGGTCCTGGTCTTCGGGTGCCGGCAGTCCAAGATAGACCACATCTACAGGGAGGAGACCCTGCAGGCCAAGAGCAAGGGGGTCTTCAGAGAACTGTACACAGCCTACTCCCGGGAGCCAGACAAACCAAAGGTAAGCCCCAGCCCGTCACACACATGTGCCCGTCCACACACGCACACCCTGCTCCCGAAACACCCTCACCCCTTCTGAATTCTCCTCTGTGACATTGCTCTGAACTTCAGGAAGCACGAAGCATAAACATGCGACCTAAAATATTTAACAGCCCATATTCTGTCATGCCACTTACATGAAATATCCAGAACAGCCAGGTCCATAGAGACAGAAGGCTGATTTGTGGTCACCAGAGGCTGTGGGAAGTAGGGAATGGGGGTGGCACTTAAGGGGTACAGGGCATCCTTGTGGGGCAGAGGGAAAGCTTATGGAGCTAGACAGTGGAGTGGTTGTTCAATATCATGAATGTGCTCAATCCCACTGTGTCAGGCTGCACACTTTAAAACACCTGCATTTTACATTATGTTTATTTTAATCACAATAAAAATATTTATTATATTAATATTAAAAGAGACTTCACTGGCAGTCCAGTGGTTAAGACTCCATGCTTCCAATGCAGGGGACATTGGTTCAATCCCTGATCAGGGAACTAAGATCCCACATGCCTCAGAGCCAAAAAATAAACTTTTAAAATAATTAAGTATGAATTTTTAAAAGTTAAACAGCATCTCCCCACCCCAATAAAAAATTAAACAGCCTACAAGAGGCACTCCAAGTCAGAGTGGACACGGGCTACAAGACAGGGGCACATCCCTGCTGGATCTTGGGGAACTTCAATTGGACACCCAAGGACCCAGGACAGCCGGGGAAGGGGGTACCCAGAGGGCCCGGGCAGCAGCTACTAGACACCTGGCATGAGAGTTCATCAGTGTCTTAGCAGCTGGCACGGTCGTGCCTGAAAATAGCAGCTGAACACCAGGATTGCCTGGGGGAAGCTTCCAGACAAATTCCCTAGAGGCTGCACTGGACACCCCTTGTGCCCACCCGCTATTTCCTTAGCCCATCGTTTATCACAGCAACTCCTGCAGCAGCTGGCTTTGCTCAGGTGTCACCTGCAAGCCCCTCCCCCCTCTCCTGCTGTCTGTCTGGGGCTTCTTCTGCACCCGGGCCTAGGATGCCTGCAGTACCAACCCCACACCTAGAGGTGCATGGGTGTAAACACCCCCAGGGTGACCACTGGCCACGGGAGAGAGGAGCTGGTAGAGAACACCCCGCTCTTACGCCTCTGGCAGATAGCTCTGGAGCGTGGGCGGCCTGGCTCCCTCGAGGGCCCTCAGCCGAGGCGAGCTGCAGAGCAGAGGCACGGCTCATCACTCTCTCAGATGGACAGTCCCTCTTCCCCTGCTTCATTCTTCCCAGTCTCCTGCATTGCTGCACAAAACAGACCTGCCCCCAAGCCCCTGGGTCAGACTCTGTTCCCAGGGTGGTGGGGGGAAGGGGGTGAGCTACACAGCCTGGCTCCTCCTCACTAGTCCTCCTGCTCCCCACCCCTCCACACCCCCGCAGAAGTACGTGCAAGACATCCTACAAGAGCAGCTGGCGGAACCCGTGTATCGGGCCCTGAAGGAGCAAGGGGGCCACATCTACGTGTGCGGGGATGTCACCATGGCGGCCGATGTCCTCAAGGCCATCCAGCGCATCATGACCCAGAAGGGCAAGCTCTCGGTGGAGGACGCTGGCGTGTTCATCAGCAGGCTGAGGGTGAGTGATGGCTGGCTCCTGGGAGCCCTTCCCTGGCATCCTGTCTCCTCTTCCTCGTTTAACTGTCTCAGTGACTCAGAGGACCCATGATGACATCCCTGCTCCCATCTTCCCTTTTATGACTGGGGGCAGAGGATGCAGGTGATCCCAAACCTTAGTAGAGAGAGAAAGAAAGATAGCTGGGCATGCAGTGTGTATATTAAATAGAATGGGGAGCCGTGATGTATGAAAATGACACAGCGGGTGGACCACTAGTAGTCAGACAGAAACGATCCTAACCCAACCATTCTGTGCCCAGAACCAAGCTGCAGGACTGCCCTGGGCAGGTTGGCCGCTGCACAAAAGGGTTTGTCCAAAGAGGGCAAGTAGGGGATGAAAGTCACCACCAGGCTTGGCCTCCCAAGCAGCACGCCTTGGCATGGAACTGTGTTCCTCCCAGGAGGAGTGTCTTTTCCTAATTTGCAAAAAGGCTAGTAGCAGCCCAGGAAGCAAAGTACCAGCTCTGTGGTCAACTGCCCCAAATAGAATAAACTAAGTCCCAGGCCTCCACAGATCTCCAAATGTGACCCCATTCTTCTCCCTGCTTCCCTAAATGAGCAGCAGTCACACATTTTTGCAGAAGCCGCCCTTGCTCTAGTTTTGAGACTAAACCCCTACTAGGTTAAAACAATAACAACAGCTTTCCAGTGGAAATGCCAGAGCGCCCTGGAGAACTGCAGAGCGCCCTACCACTCTTGTCTCTTTGCTGTAAGTCCTTGGGACACATTTTCATAGATTCTGCAGAAGAAGGTCGAAAAACCACCCCAACTTAAAATGAATCCACGCTACAGATGGGCAAGTTTCTTCAAAACCTTTGGGACTATAGATGCCGGAAACTATGCTCAGTGTGTATTCCCCAAACACCGCCTTTCCTCAGCGAGGGGGAGGGGCACCTTACCCCCTTGTTTAATTCTCAGCGACACCGCCCTGTGGGATCTCCTTAATGCCCATACCTCAGTTCTGCCAAAGGAGCTCCAGTGGCTCCAGAAACCCTTGGATGCCCCGCGTTCATCCTCACTCATGGTATTTCTCGACTTTTCTTTTGTTTGTTTCTGGGCAAAGCTGAGCTAAGAAACTCATCATCAGATAAACTATATCTGGAGAAGTCTCCACTTTGGCAACTGTGGTGTTCCCTGAGTGCTAAGTGGGCACTTTGGCCTTTCTTCCATCTCTGCTGGTCTCTACGGACGGTGATGTTTCACACTAAACCCAGCCGTGCCCCAGATCTGAACTGGCAGGAACAAGGAAGAGGGAGGAAATGGGAAAGTGAGCTGAGGTTTCCCCTGGACTCCCTCAGCTCTTCTGTCCTTAGCACCCACAAAGCAGCAGCACTCTCTCTGGGTGGGAACAAAAGTGTTTGTTGCCAACTAGGCTCAGAGAGACCCCAGGCCCTACAGGGCAGAGGCTCTTGCTAAAACACAGTCTTGGAGACCAGAGGGATCTCCAGGCGGCCCTGAGTTACATCTCATTTCTTCTTTCTTTTTTTTTATTTTTGGCCATGCCACAGGGCTTGCAAAACCTTAGTTCTCTGACCAGGGATGAACCCAGGCCCCTCCACGGAAGCACTGAGTCCTAACCGCTGAACCGCCAGGGGACTCCCTGCGCCTGGTATCTTCAGGAACCATCTTCTCCACGGATGTTCCCTTCCAGGATGTCCGTGTGTCCACCCTTCTCCACGCCCTCGGCTGGCATTTGGAATCTGATCCCTGCTTGTTTCTGTTGCCTAGGATGACAACCGCTACCATGAGGACATTTTCGGGGTCACCCTGCGCACATATGAAGTGACCAACCGCCTTAGATCTGAATCCATTGCCTTCATTGAGGAGAGCAAAAAAGACACCGATGAGTAAGTACGCGGGCTCCTTCCCAGGGCTGAGGGGCGGGCAGAGCCCTGACGGACAGAGCTGTCTGACTCCGTGGCTTTCCCACGCTGGGGCCCCAGACCAGCAGCATCAGCATCTCCTGGGAATGCATTACAAATCCAAATTCCCGGCTGCCCCAGCCCTGCTGAATCTGAATCTCTGGGGTCAGGGCACTGAGCAGTTGGTGTTTTTACGACCCCTGCAGAGCATTCTGTATTCCCCTCAAGTGTGGGAACCCTGGCCTTGGATGTCAGCTTCCACCGGGGCAGCCCCAAGTTGAATGATGGCTCTCGCCACTGCAAAATTTGTGTTCCTGTTCACTTCTCCTAGGGTCCGTACTACTACCCTCGCCTCTCACATGCTGCTAGCATTCTCATGGACGCAAATTCCAGTCGCTATTATTTTGACGATTCCATTTGTCCTCTAGAAATTGCTGGAATTGGTCTGAGGTACCACACAACTGGGATTGAGCGTAACTCTTTAAACCTTACATTAATGCCATGACACGTCACCCTTGATTGTAAGCTCACTCCCTGCATTGTCTGCCTCAAAACCACCACCAAATGCCCTTTAAATTAGGTGGGAATTCAGTTGCCTTGGTTTCGGTAGCCTAGGGCACACACACTCCATTTCATAAGCTGCCTCATTGTTTCCCCCCTTATGACAGTACGGCAGTCTTGAAAACAAACTTTGGTGTCTAGCATGCTGACATTATTGCCTTGAAGATCACAGCTCATCCTGGCTCATTCTGTGGCTGAGCCAGGCCCATTCATCTGTTCATTGATTCATTCTTCATTCACTCAAGATGAGTCCCACCTGGGTGCCAGGGCCTGTCCCCGTCACTGCGGCTGCCGAGGAAGTGAAAGAGACGAAGTCCAGAGCTCAGGAGCTTTTCCCTGCGTCTGTTTAAGGAAGCAGAGCAGCCTTGCTCCTCGGGCACTAACTCCCTCCCCACTTCTCCTCCTGCAGGGTTTTCAGCTCCTAACGGACCCTCTTGCCCAGACGGATGGCAGGGTGGCCGCCCCATTGCGCTCGGCCGGGGTGACTGCTTTTGTAAGCACGGACGCTGCGAACCTTCCCTTCGGGCACCCCCACGTGGCCCCTGCTCTGCCTCTCGTCCTGTCGCCGTGTCCTGTCCTCCTCTCCCGGGTTCGCACCTCTCAGTGGCTTCCCGGCCCTCCTGGGTTTTCTCCTTGAGTTCTCGTGCTGCAGGGCAATGCCTTTATAATCCGCAGGGGCTCTTACAGAACCGTCTCCCTCTCTGTCTCTCTCTCTGTCCGGCAAGGGCAAATCACCAGTGCATGAAACCGCTGGAACATGGCCCGGGCCCGGGTTAGGGTGTTTTCTGGGGTTTGCCCTGGAGAGGCTGCAGCAACCAGACAGAAGAGTTTTTTGAGCTAGTCCCTCAGCCATTCGAATCCCATCCGATCCTTTTTTATGATGACGTTCCGGTTGTGTGTGTGTGTGCGCGTGCGCGCGCGCACGATGGGCCTGGGTCTCCCTCTGTCCTCTTGCCTGTGGAAGCATGTCGCCTCCAGACCCTCAGTGCCAAGAAATATGCCCCAACCCGTATTGGAGCCTCACACATCCATAATTAAGGGCCTGTGCCAGCATACCTGAAACGCATGGACACATCCTAATTGTCCTGGTTATAAAGGGTCAGGGCATGGACGTGGGGTTTGATGACCAAGGGGGAAACCCCTCATTGAAATCCCTCAGTGAAGGGGGCATTAGATGTATTTAGGTAGTGGTACCAGTTAGCGGAGCTCTTAATGGGAGATCAACCCATCTGATGGATTGGGCAAACCCACTTCCCAGCCCCACCCACCCCAGCCAGGATCACTTAATTGGCCCTCTTGGGCACACTCACCCAAGACCCAAAGTGACATCGTCCAAGGGAATGAGCTGGAAATAAGGGTCTTCTTGTCTTTGGGTAACTTTGGAAACATTACTTGTTGCTTAAATTTCCCTTAATCGTAATGTTATGAAGCTAAAAAGTGTGAATGGATCAAACTTAAAACGTGTGAAAACTGGAAACAATATCAAGGAAGAGTATCACTTATATATCTGTTTTTTAATTCTCCCATGTGGGGCTTGCTGTTTCACCCCTGGGGATAAAGTAATGGAAGCCAGTGAAGGCAGGTAGGCTGGGGAGGGAATCTGTCATGAGGCATCTCACAGCTTCCTCTAGAGCCAGGGTGGGGAGGATCTGCCTTCATGCTTTTGGTCTTCTGAAAGAGATTTCCCCCATTTTTTAACATGATAAGATCATCTTGACAAATTATTCTCAACTCAGTAAAAAAAAAAAAAAAATAGGCAGCAAAGTCATTGGCAGGCATTAGGGTGGGTACCATTTCTCCCAGGCAGACAACCTGCTGAATTCACCTTCTCCGAGGAAATGGGATGGAAAGGTCCCTTTCTACACTCACATGCTAAAAGTCAATGGTAAGCAGTGCCCAAGACAGCTGATGCTCCCAAGAACCCCTTCCCCAAGGTTGAAAGATAAGCAGTCAGCCAGTTTGGAACCTCTGTCTTATTTCATTTTGTCTTGTCCTATAGAAAGCTAGCCCTTTTCTTTCTATACAGTACACAAGCATTTCTCGCTTTCTTTTCTCTGCCAAAAGGAGAGAGCCCTGGCACTCTCTGGAAGGGCCTTAGATTTGGGATGCCAGAGGTGTCCCCAGGAGGTACTCTTAAAGACAAAGGGTAAACTCCGTGTCCCTTTTTCCACCCTTCCCAGCAGCCCCTGCTGGTGTCATATCCCTGGCGCTCGGAGTTCAACTTCATGCCAGTTCTGATTACCCTGCCTGCCTTTAATCCTATTTTCTCCCGCTCAGACTTCCATGGTACAGAGACCAAGCGCTCAGCATGCTCGGCTGACCCTCTCTGACCTGGAGGGAAGCCCATTTTAAACCCTTTCTTTCCTGCAAACACAATCCTGGCTAGTAGCTCTCCTCCCAGCAGCTTTCTTTCCAGCCGTTTGAGCCCTTTGGAGATAGCTCCTAAGATGTCACTAGCTTCTGGGGGACTGAACTGCTGTGTTTGACCCCCATCACAGAGAAATGAACCAGTGCTCCCCTTTCCAAATCAAGTTCTATGCACAAATGCTTTTCCATCGCCAGATAAATACTTAAGAGCACTTATTCCATGCCAGGCACCTTCCTCATAAAGCCCTGCTCATCTAGTAGCAGGCAGGGCGAGGGAAATAGCATCTGGTTTTATCAGGTAGCCTAAAGAAATAATCATATCACTAGTATTTATCTTTCTTCCCAAGAATGATTGTTTGGTTTGGTTTTTAAGTAAGTACCTTTCAACTCTCAACACAACCTGATTCATAACTGCTGGCTAGAGGACAGGAGATTAGTCTGATGTGTGTCCCTCATTTGACAGAATCTCTGATACCCAAAGCCTCGCTGTAATGAGCCGATTAAGAGGCAGGAGTGGAACCTGGATTTCAGGCTCAGCTCTGATCCGCAATAGCAAACACTGCCCTCTTGTGGTCTGTGTAGTTCAGTCCCAGTAGCCTGCAAATTTTGGTGTTAATTTGATGAGCAAAAATGGGATTGGCTGGGCATTTGATTTGGCAGGGGGGAGGTTCACCCTAGTTGCAGGTCTCTTATTTACCCCTCCCTCTCGAGCTGGCCAGAAGTAGCTCCAACTCGATTTAACAAAAGTGAGTTTGGCCTGGAGGGACACGAAATCCCCTGCCGCAGGAAAGTGGGACAGTCGTGCTCTCTGGTTGTCATTGTGAATCCTATTGCCATGGTTGTGCTGCAAAAGAAGCAGAAGTCATTAACCTCCCAAAAAGGATACAGGCTTCCCCTTGGCTTCTATGGAGTGAGACGGTCAGGTGTCTTTGCTTTGGGGGCAGTGCTTCAGACCCACCGAAGTGGAGTTTTAAAAGCAGTCCTGAATCCAAACAGTAACTCTGCCGTCATTTCTGCAGACAGCCCTGTGCTGGCGACCTAATCTTTCTGAGTATACATATCCCCCTTTATCACAAAGTGGACTAGATGAGATACTGTCCAGAAAATGCCCCAGTTGCCATACCTAGCCCATGATGAGCAACAGAATCTTGTTTCACTTAATCGGTGTCATGTCTTACCTCTCCAGTATTCAGAAGACACAGTCAAGTGTACAGAGCGAAACACAGTTCCTCTCTTACAGAAGGTTAGGATCTGTGATGCAGAGACACAGGTCTTAGAATCAATGTTCAGGTCTAGGGTTTGAGCGATTGCCAGGATTCCCCCGGCAGGTTTGGGGAAACGAGATTGCCAGGATGTAGAAGTCAGGGGAGTGGGGGTGAAGCGTGGATGGAGAGCACGCAGGATGGGGATCACATCTGGCTTCTGACATATTCCGGCTTTGGGAGGCTGAGGAAGATGGAGGTACGCAGCAGAGACAGGCAGGGAACAGATGAAATTTTGTCAAGGGATTTTGTCTTTATTTGGTAGGCAACACGGAGTCCTTAGGAGTGTTTTGTTTTTTGTGTTTTTTTTTTTTTAAGGGGAAGATGAGCTGATGGGAGTTATGCTTGGAAAAAAATGTTCTGGCTACAGCATAGAGCATAGACTGCTGACCTGTTGAACAATAGTTACTGCAGAAAGCCAAGACTTGAATGAGGGAAGGGGGCAGATTATAGCGATAAAGACATTCCAGGGGTTGAATTACCAGGACCTGACTCCGACCTGGTGTGGATAAGGAGAACAGAGGCAAAGTCAAGAGTTTTGCCTTTAGGCTGAGAAACAGGTCTCAGGAGGAAAAAAACAGGCTCCAAGGAGAACTGAGTTTTCCAAGGTGACAGGAGAGCCAGCTTCCCCCCACCCCAAGTCAACAGAGTGGTCCACACCTAGATGAGCAGAAAGAGAACTGACCCCAGGCCACCAGACATTGGCCTGAGAACACAGGAATTTCTTGCCAAACACACTCTTTGCAGCCACCTGCTTGGGGGCTTCCAAAAGGAGGTCAGGTTTTGCCCTAAGTCAGGTTTGCCACAAGCAAGATTCTCTGACCCAGATCACAGTGCCAGAATGATTATCAGCAAGCCGATGTCCGGACCCCTCACCACCGTGGCTCTGGTCCCTTTTAATTCATGCCATTTGGAAAAGCGTGGACTTAAGATCTTAGGCTGGCCGTATTTCCTTGTATATTTCCATTGCCCCTGCCACCGATATCCAGCATGGCGCTGTGCTCTCTTTACCCTCAAAGCCTGCTGACTGAATAGGCACGTTAATCTGAGACCATCTGCCAGAGACAAGGAAAAAGAAATATTAATCTGGGCTTCCCTTGGGACCTGCCCACACTCCCTGTCTTCTCCCAGCCCTCTCCTGCATCTAAGTGTGCCATTCGACTCAAGAATGAAAGGCCAAAAGCAGGGATGGAGGATAAAGAATCTGAGAGGCTGTGAAAGCAACCTTGCCCCCCTCCCTAGGGACTCACCAGAGATGGTCCCCACAAACCTGAAGCTTTGGGGGACTAACAGCAGCCTGGCCTCTCCTCTTTCTTCCACACCCTCCAGACCTTGGTCCACCTGCCAGTCTCTGCCTGGTGACACAAACACACGGATGTGTCTCAGGTCCAAGGACTCAGGTAAACTTTTATGCCAGGAAAGCAGGAACTGTTTGCAGGAGGAGGGGGGTCTATTCCCTATTAATACTGTCTGAGTGTATGCACGGGGGGTGATTGGGAGTAAACACACCTCGGCATGTTTCTGAATTCACTGTTTCCTAGAATATCTGAGCAAGCAGGGCATGTGAGTCTGGTCCCAAGCAGAGACCGTTCTTAAGCAGGTGGCCCTGGCAGGCAGGAACAAATCTGCCCGAAGATACAGCTTTCCAGAGTCTTCTAGCAATTGGCTCCAGGACATCAAAGTGCCCAGACCTGGCTCCTAGGAGATGCTCGGAGGCTCTAGTCCAGAGTCCGTCAACCTCAGTACTGTTGGCATTTGGGGCTGGAGAATTCTTTGGGTGGGGGGCTGCCCAGGGCTTTGTAGAATGTTGGCCAGCATCCCTGGCCTCCACCCACCCACCCGACCCCCCGGAAGTTGTGACAACCAACTGTGTCTTCAGACCTTGCCAGATGAACCCTGAGGACAACAGACTCTCTACTGGCTGCCCCAGGCCTTCTTACCATCCACCCTCTGGAATAAGCGAGGCATTTCTCAGCCCGCTGGTTTTCCTTCCATTATCTGCTGCCCAACGGAGACTCGAAGGATTTCAAGAGGAAATGGAAAAGTATGGTTTCACTAACTCCCTCCCAGGACAGAAAGATGACAGCCCTGATTGAGTAAGATGCTGTGCCCTTGGCGTCCAGTTCAGACGAAGACTCACGGAGTTTTTTTTTTTTTAAGGGGAAGATGAGCTGATGGGAGTTATGCTTGGAAAAAAATGTTCTGGCTACAGCATAGAGCATAGACTGCTGACCTGTTGAACAATAGTTACTGCAGAAAGCCAAGACTTGAATGAGGGAAGGGGGCAGATTATAGCGATAAAGACATTCCAGGGGTTGAATTACCAGGACCTGACTCCGACCTGGTGTGGATAAGGAGAACAGAGGCAAAGTCAAGAGTTTTGCCTTTAGGCTGAGAAACAGGTCTCAGGAGGAAAAAAACAGGCTCCAAGGAGAACTGAGTTTTCCAAGGTGACAGGAGAGCCAGCTTCCCCCCACCCCAAGTCAACAGAGTGGTCCACACCTAGATGAGCAGAAAGAGAACTGACCCCAGGCCACCAGACATTGGCCTGAGAACACAGGAATTTCTTGCCAAACACACTCTTTGCAGCCACCTGCTTGGGGGCTTCCAAAAGGAGGTCAGGTTTTGCCCTAAGTCAGGTTTGCCACAAGCAAGATTCTCTGACCCAGATCACAGTGCCAGAATGATTATCAGCAAGCCGATGTCCGGACCCCTCACCACCGTGGCTCTGGTCCCTTTTAATTCATGCCGTTTGGAAAAGCGTGGACTTAAGATCTTAGGCTGGCCGTATTTCCTTGTATATTTCCATTGCCCCTGCCACCGATATCCAGCATGGCGCTGTGCTCTCTTTACCCTCAAAGCCTGCTGACTGAATAGGCACGTTAACCTGAGACCATCTGCCAGAGACAAGGAAAAAGAAATATTAATCTGGGCTTCCCTTGGGACCTGCCCACACTCCCTGTCTTCTCCCAGCCCTCTCCTGCATCTAAGTGTGCCATTCGACTCAAGAATGAAAGGCCAAAAGCAGGGATGGAGGATAAAGAATCTGAGAGGCTGTGAAAGCAACCTTGCCCCCCTCCCTAGGGACTCACCAGAGATGGTCCCCACAAACCTGAAGCTTTGGGGGACTAACAGCAGCCTGGCCTCTCCTCTTTCTTCCACACCCTCCCAGACCTTGGTCCACCTGCCAGTCTCTGCCTGGTGACACAAACACACGGATGTGTCTCAGGTCCAAGGACTCAGGTAAACTTTTATGCCAGGAAAGCAGGAACTGTTTGCAGGAGGAGGGGGGTCTATTCCCTATTAATACTGTCTGAGTGTATGCACGGGGGGTGATTGGGAGTAAACACACCTCGGCATGTTTCTGAATTCACTGTTTCCTAGAATATCTGAGCAAGCAGGGCATGTGAGTCTGGTCCCAAGCAGAGACCGTTCTTAAGCAGGTGGCCCTGGCAGGCAGGAACAAATCTGCCCGAAGATACAGCTTTCCAGAGTCTTCTAGCAATTGGCTCCAGGACATCAAAGTGCCCAGACCTGGCTCCTAGGAGATGCTCGGAGGCTCTAGTCCAGAGTCCGTCAACCTCAGTACTGTTGGCATTTGGGGCTGGAGAATTCTTTGGGTGGGGGGCTGCCCAGGGCTTTGTAGAATGTTGGCCAGCATCCCTGGCCTCCACCCACCCAACCGACCCCCCGGAAGTTGTGACAACCAACTGTGTCTTCAGACCTTGCCAGATGAACCCTGAGGACAACAGACTCTCTACTGGCTGCCCCAGGCCTTCTTACCATCCACCCTCTGGAATAAGCGAGGCATTTCTCAGCCCGCTGGTTTTCCTTCCATTATCTGCTGCCCAACGGAGACTCGAAGGATTTCAAGAGGAAATGGAAAAGTATGGTTTCACTAACTCCCTCCCAGGACAGAAAGATGACAGCCCTGATTGAGTAAGATGCTGTGCCCTTGGCGTCCAGTTCAGACGAAGACTCACGGAGGCCCATTACCCTCCTGTGCCCACCCCCCTCCCCGCCTCCACCCTTCTGTCCTTGCTGTCAACTTGTCGTTGTGATTGTAAGACCCACTCCAGGCTCAGCAGTGGTTTTCCAGGCAGCGCCGGATGGGTTTGTGGGTGGGGGTCGCCCTGTGTCGCTGGGCAGGTGGAGGGTTTCTGTTCCGGGTCTGGGGAGCCGGGGAGGTGGGCCGAGTGCATGTCGTCGCCTCTCGCCACCGTCAGAAAACTCGGACCTCCCCCTACCTCTGAGCTCTCGATGCCGCCAAGTGTCCCGTGCGCTCCAGCACCTTCCCAGAACGCGCTCTGCGAGGCTGTACAGGCTGTGCTCGCCGCATGCTCTTCTTCTGTATCATTCTTCTAATTTGATGAAATTCAACAGAAGTCTGTTTATGCCTGTTTGCATCATGGTCAAAATATTAAAAAGTGGACTCAACTCGACTGGCTGTGGTCTTTTGTTTGACTGGCCTAGAATTTCTCACGCCTGTTGCTCACTGCATGCGGCTAGCCGGGGTGCCCCCACGAAACCTAGTCAGAGACAGAGGTGGCAGGAGGCTGATGGGCGGGGCTGGGACGGGGAGGGAACCTGAGCTGCCACGGTGTCTCAACAGAAGCTTCCGCCAACCCTGCCGGGAATTCCAGAGATGGCCTTCCAGGCTGTCCCCAGTGTAGGCCCTGGAGCCCTGGCACTGTGCAGTGAAGCCATCTCCCAAGGGCATGAGGGCGTCCTCAGGGTCCAGAGGAAGAGCTGCGGACTCCTGACACAGATCTGGAGGGCAATCCTCAGTGTCCTGTCCACTCTCCTCCCGACACCTTTGCCCCTATCACGGCTGCATCCCTGGAAAGGACCCCAAAGGGAGGGTACCGCCTTCTCCCTCAGCCCTCGCTCCCTGTACACACGAGCCTGAGGCCCTGAACCTAATTCCCAGCTGACTTCAGACTCGATTCCAAAAGGAAGAGACTTCCAAAGCAATGAAAGGGGACATCCCCAGCGGTCCAGTGGTTAAGACTTTGCCTTCCAATGCAGGGGATGTGGGTTCGATCCCTGGTCTGGGAGCTAAGATCTTACATGCCTTTTGGCCAAAAAAACAAAAGATAGAAACAATATTGTAACGAATTCAGTAAAGACTTTAAAATTGGTCCACACCCAAAAAAAAAAAAAAAAAAAGCATTTAAAGGACAGATGAAAAGAAGCAACCCCAAATACCCTGACAGAGTGGCTACTATGAAAGGATCAAGTGAACGGTGGCCTTAATCAAGCCGTTTTGGACATGGCCATTTAGATGCTGTGGCCAGTTTGACCTTCACACCTATTTCCCAGTCAAGAAAGCATAAGCTATTAGGTACTCAACCTTTTAAATTACAAAGTAATTTATCCAATAGCAAAGATACCCTTAACACTGTTCCTGACTATTCTGCCCCATCCCAAAGCCTCAGGGCCAAGTTCAAACAGGAGATGCTGATCGGCGAGGAGCGCTGGATCCACACTGCTCTTCAGAAATGAACTAAAACAATGGCTAACAGTTATCAAATGCCAGTCTTTACAAGAATACTCTGACATGTTACCCTTGCTCTCCACACTTTAAAACTTGGGAAACTAAGGCACAAACGTGGGGCTTTCCTGGTGGTTCAAATGGTAAAGAATCTGCCTGCAACTGAACCCGGAGGCCCAGGTTCAAACCCTGGGATTCAGGAAGAATCCCCTGGAGAAGGGAATGGCTGTCCACTCCAGTATTCTTGCCTGGAGAACTCCATGGAGAGAGAAGCCGGGCGGCTGCAGTCCATGGATTCACAAAGAGTGGGACTTGACTGAGTAACACTTTCAAGGTGAAAGCAGCTCAACCAGTCAACAATGCCGGTGTTAGAAATGGAGTTTGAGCCCAGACCGTCTGGCTTGAGAATCTGCATTTTTAACCACAACCTGGTTTTAGACAAAAAAAAAAAAAAAATGCTGCCTGCCATTTCAGTAAACAAAAACTGTTCCTGCCATTCCTGTATAAACAACTGGACAACCCGCCCCTCCCCCTCAGTGCACCCAGATGAGTTAGGATGGAGAAAACCAGGATACTGGCCCTAGATAGTTGCTGCTGCTAAAAGATCCGTATTAGAAGAGTAATTTCAGTGCACCTAGACTCACATCTTCCCATGCATAGAACAGCGCTAAAGTCATTAACTTCAGAGGGCTTGGTTTTTGTGCATGTGTGTGACTAGCAGCAATCTTTTGATGTTCCACTTTGTGTCCATTTGTCTTCAGCAAAAATGCCTACATACCCCAGCTGCCCGTTTTCTTCTCGGGAACACTTCCTCAAACCAATCTGAGATGTTGCCTTTCCCAGGCTAGAGTTCTCAGCCAGGTCCCACATAAAACATAATTCTTAACTTTTCAGTTCAGTTGCTCAGTTGTGTCCAACTCTTTGCTGCTGCTGCTAAGTCGCATCTGTTGTGTCCAACTCTGTGTGACCCCATAGACGGAAGCCCACAAGGCTCCTCCATCCCTGGGATTCTCCAGGCAAGAACACGAGTGGGTTGCCATTTCCTTCTCCAGTGCATGAAAGTGAAAAGTGAAAGTGAAGTCGCTCAGTCGTGTCCGACTCTTAGCGACCCCATGGACTGTAGCCTACGAGGCTCCTCCGTCCACGGGATTTCCCAGGCAAGAGTGCTGGAGTGGGGTGCAATTGCCTTCTCCGGTCCAACTCTTTGGGACCCCATAAACTGCAGCACACCAGGCCTCCCTGTCCATCACCAACTCCTGGAGTTCACTCAAATCCATGTCCATTGAGTCAGTGATGCCATTCAGCCATCTCATCCTCTGTTGTCCCCTTCTACTCCTGTCTTCAGTCTTTCCCAGCATCAGGGTCCTTTCCAATGAGTCAGCTCCTCGCATCAGATGGCCAAAGTATTGGAGTTTCAGCTTCAACATCAGTCCTTCCAAAGAATACCCAGGACTGATTTCCTTTAGGATGGACTTGTTGGATCTCCTTGCAGTCCAAGGGACTCTCAAGAGTCTTCTTTAACACCACGGTTCAAAAGCATCAATTCTTCGGCGCTCAGCTTTCATTATAGTCCAACTCTCACATCTATACATAACTACTGGAAAAACCATAGCCTTGACTAGACAGACCTTTGTTGGCAAAGTAACATCTGCTTTTTAATATGCTGTCTAGTTGGTCATAATTTTCCTTCCAAGGAGTAAGCATCTTATAATTTCATGGCTGCAGTCACCATCTGCAGTGATTTTGGAGCCCCCCCAAAATAAAGTCAGTCACTGTTTCCACTACTTCCCCATCTATTTGCTATGAAGTGATGGGACCAGATGCCATGATCTTCGTTTTCTGAATGTTAAGCTTTAAGGCACTCTCCTCTTTCACTTTCATCAAGAGGCTCTTTAGTTCCTCTTCACTTTCTGCCATAAGGGTGGTGTCATCTGCATATCTGAGGTTATTGATATTTCTCCTGACAATCTTTTAGGTTGTGCCTTTTATTTTATTTTTTCCAGTTGACACAGTGCTGCTGCTAAGAGACTGTCACAGTTCAAATCCCGGCTCCTACACTTCTGAGTTGTGCAACTTTGGATAAGTTGCCTAACCTCTCTGTGCCTTCATTTCTTCACTGTAAAACAGGTTGTGATGATTTTGACTTCATTGCCTTTCGATAGGATTAAGTGAGTTGATGTATACAACAGACAGAACATAACAGCATGAAATGGAATAGAATCGGACAGCATAAAGTAGTCCTATACATGAGTAAACTAGCTCTGGTTCCTTCCGGCTTTCTACTGCGTTTCTCCGTGTGTTTGTTATTTGCTGCTGTGCTAGGTCTTCGCTGCTGAGTGCGGGCTTTCTCTCTCTGCAGTGAGCAGGGGCTACTCTAGTTGTGGACGGTCTTCTCATCGTGGAGGCTTCTCGTTGCAGAGCGAGGGGCTCTAGGGCGCGTGGGCTTCGGTCGTTGCGGCTCAAGGGCTCCAGAGCACGGGCTCGGTAGTTGGGGCACGCGGGCTTAGTTGCTCCATGGCATGTGGGATCTTCCTGGAACAGGGCTTGAACCTGTGTCTCCTGCTTTGTCAGGCAGATTCCTAACCACTGGACCACCAGGGAAGACCCAGTCCTGTTTCCTCATTGAAACTCAAAAGAGCCCCATCTTGTTGCTGTTTGCCATTTGACACTTAGGTGCTGGGTTCCCCAGACCACCTGCCATCACAGGGGCCACAGGTTTTAAAAGCCAAATCCTTGCCCTCTCCCCACACCTGCTCACTAGTGCTCGCTGGGGAGTTAGGTTTGACACTGACACATTTTTAACCAGTTCCTCCATGTGACCCATATACACACTGGAGTTTTGACAGGCCCAGCCTCCAGAGGTGGCTGGGGAGAATTTAACATGTATGTGCCTCCCGGTTGGGGTGGCTTCTGTTGCCTGGCAACCAGGTAAAAACTCCAAGTTTACACCGAAACAGAACCCTCCCAACCACAAACCAAAAGAAGGGGGCAGGAAACAAGTTGGGGAAGAAAAAAAAAAAAGGAATTTTGAGTTACAGCAGATCAATACAGAATATGGGTTTCACAGTCAGTTGAATAGTAAAAAAAATGTACTTCTGTTTTTCATTGTACCCTTTGCAAAACTGCTGAGGAAGCAAAAAAACAAGGGAGCGTATTTACAATCAATACAGAGCTTAACCCACATCAGTAGAAGGAAATCACTTTAGCAATAATCTCTGGAGGAAAATAAGATTAAGTTAATCAAATAGCAGAAGATTAAAACCAGAGTAAATAGTAAATTAGTAAAGTGATTTTTTTTTTTTTAAGACGCAAATCTTTTAGATTACTAGACCTGGGCTGGGGCAGGGTGAGAGGACAAGGGTAGATGGGTCTCCCGGCTTCTTGGCATCTTCGTTTTCTCGGCTGGAAGTCAGAGTTGAGGTTGGAAGTTGATGTTGGAAGCCCCACTCTCTCCTTCCTAATTTACTATTTCCAGAATTTTGAGATCTTCAAGGGTGATGAGTCCCACGTGCCATAAGGATATATTGGGGAAAAGAAACTCTTAAAGGCAATAAGCCCTCTAAGACACACTACCAACTCAAGGTGTAGTATCTGTGCCTTTAAGCAGTAAGTAACTGAGTCAGTTCTGCTTTTAAGGCTTTGAAAAGAATCGCTAATGGAAATATAGTTATTAGCAGAAAAGCCTCAGGGAAAATCTGTGGGGATAGACACCTGTTCCTTGCTCCTCCAAGCTGGTGCTAATAACGTCACCTTCCTTGAAAAGCACACACTGCCCCCAGATTGCCCCTTCCGGAACCATCTCTTTCAGCCCGCCTCACCTTTGCGCAAAGGCCTTGGGACCACCAGGGGCCAGAGCGGGAAGACCAACCCCTCTGGCCAGCGCTAGTGCCTGCTCTGGCCACAAGCAGCCTTTTGCGTTTCTGTTTCGGCCGCTGCTCCACCCAAACCACCCAGTCTTCTGATTTGCCCCCAAGGGCTCTAAACACAGCTTTTATTTTCCTTCTAGCTTGCCTTTGCTTCTGCCATGCCCCTCACCTAGAGAGCCCACCCTGCCCTCCCATTTCTGCCGATCTCACCTCCATTGCTGAGGGCAGGATTCAAACACTGCCTTTTCAAGGAAGCCCTCCTCTGCCGTCCAGCCATACTTCCTGCCTGTACCAATCGCTTGGCATAGTGGAGGTACTGCTTTGCAATCGTGTGTGTGTGTGTGTGTCTGTTTTACCTGCTTCTGCGTAACCATTATCTACTGCCACAATAATGCTGCTTAACAAACAGTCACAATATCTCCCTGGCATGCTGTTTTATTGCTGCAGAGGTTGGCGTCATGCTATGAGCCAAGGGATTCAAGTAGCCTCTACGAGCCAGAAAGTGTTTCACCCAGAGCCTCCACAAGGAACAGAGCTCGATCTTAGTCTCCTAAGACACCTGAGACTCTGACATCCAGGGCAATAAGATCACACGTTGGTATGGTTTTAAGACCCTAAGTTGTGGTAATTTGCTACAGCAGCAGTAGAAAAGTAAAATCTATATTAAATCTGTATTAATTTCTTAATTAATAGCTACTGATCTAAGGAAGAATCTATTTCCTTAGGTTTCCTAGCTTTTAGAAAGCTGCCCACATTTCTTGGCTTATGGCCCAACATCACTCCAGCCTCTGTATCCATCGTCACATCCCCTCTCTCTGACTCCAACCCTCCTATGCCCCTCTTTTATATATATATAAAAGGCTTCCCAGGTGGCTTAGCAGTAAAGAATCTGCCTGCATTGCTGGAGATGCAGGAATCATGGGTTTGATCCGTGGGTCAGGAAGGTACCCTGGAGGAGGGCATGGCAACCCACTCCAGTATTCTTGCCTGGAGAATCCCATAGAGGAGCCTGGTGGGCTGAAGTCCATGGGGATGCAAAGAATCAGACACGACTGAAGCTACTGAGCATGCATGCACGTAAATATATATATATATATATATATACATATATATATATATATATGTGTGTGTGTGGCTGTGCTGACTCTTAGTTATGGCACTCAAGCTCTTCAGTGTTCATTGTGGCATGCGGGATCTTTATTGTGGCATGTGAACTCTAAGTTGCAGCATGTGGGATCTAGTTCCCAGACCAGGGATCGAACCTGGGGCCTCCTGCATTGGGATTTCAGAGTCGGCCACTGGACCACCAGGAAAGTCACCTGCCTGTCTGATAAGGACCCTTGTGATTACACTGAGCCCACAGGATTGTCCGGGATTATCTCTGCATCTCAAGATTCGTAACTTGATTCCATCTGCAAAGTCCCTTTTGCTGTGTAAGGTACCTGTGATATTGTGGTTTATAATAAGGAATATATTTGCTCTCGGGCTTCCCCAGTGAAAATGGCAGCCCTCTCCAGTATTCTTGCCTGGAGAATTCCATGGACAGAGGAGCCTCCTGGGTGACAGTACATGGGGTCACAAAGAGTCAGACGTGACTGCGCATGCATGCTATGCTACGTATTTCGTCTCCGTCCTATGTCTGGCTCAGAGCTCCTAGAATTCTTGGAATCTCCTATGATAAGAGTGATGAAGGTTTCTTGTTATTCTTAACAAGCCGCTTTCAACCACACCTGCGTTTATGTTACTATGGTGACTTTTGGAAAGCACCTGAGGTAGGGGGCTCGTTGCCAGGGGAACCAACCGGGTGATTAGAGGGTTGGATCTTTTGGTCCTACGCCCCTGAGCTCCTCAGAGGGAAGAGGGGCTGGAGGTTGAATCAACTGTCAATGCCCAATGGTTTAATCAGTCATTCCTATGGAGTGTTGCCATTTAGTCACTAAGTCATGTCTGACTCTTTGTGACCTCATGGACTGTAGCCCGCCAGGCTCCTCTCTCTATGGGGATTCTTCAGGCCAGAATACTGGAGCGGGTTGCCATTTCCTACAGGCGATATTCCCAACCCAGGGATCTAACCCTGTCTCTCATATTGCAGGCAGATTTTGTACCATCTGAGTCACCAAATAGTTGAGCAAATGGGACAGAGCCCCTGCTTACATGGAGGTTACCTTTTATAGGAAGAAATGTGCTCATTATCAAATTAACGATAAACCTCGGGACCCTCACCAAAGGCCCCTTCTTTCCTCATTTTACATAAATGTCCCCCAGTTGACTTACGAGTTTATCCTGTGTGTCCCTTTTCTAAAATAGGGCCTCCAGGGAATTCCTCGATGGCCCAGTGGTTAGAACTCCGGGCTTTCACTGCCAAGGGCCTGGGTTTGATCCCTGGTTCCATGAAGGCTGTGTGTTGTGGCCAATAAAAAGAAAGAAATAATAAAATAGGGCC
Organism: Madoqua kirkii; assembly: GCA_006408675.1. Lineage (NCBI taxonomy): Eukaryota > Metazoa > Chordata > Mammalia > Artiodactyla > Bovidae > Madoqua > Madoqua kirkii. The sequence goes on along the minus strand of SJYC01053755.1, from coordinate 66,910 downwards.
CCTGGGACTTCCCTAGTGGTCCAGTGGTAACACTTACAGCCTTCCACTGCAGGAGGCACAGGCTCAATTCCTGGTCAGGGAACTAAGATCCCACACGCCAAGCAGCACAGCCAAAAAAAAAAAAAGGAAAAGAAGTGAAGTAAAATAGGACTCCAGACAATAAAGCTTCAGGCTCCTTCTGACTGCAAAAAATGAACAACCTCAAAGTTTCAGTTCAGTCACTCAGCCCCTCAGTCATATCCAACTCTTTGCGACTCCATGGACTGCAGCACACCAGGCCTCCCTGTCCATCACCAGCTCCTGGAGTTTACACAAACTCATGTCCATTGAGTCGGTGATGCCACACAACCATCTCATCTTCTGTTGTCCCCTTCTCCTCCTGCCTTCAGTCTTTCCCAGCATCAAGGTCTTTTCAAATGAGTCAGTTCTTTGCATCAGGTGGCTGAAGTATCAACTTAACATTTTCTTTGGGGACCTTATTGAGGACTCTAGCCCAGGAAGTCAGCCTCTCAGAAAGCACTGAGGAACTGTTCCAAAGTAAAAAGGGAGGAGCCAGGGTACATAGGAGTTTTTGCTGGGGGGAAAAGAACAAAAATTAGTCAAACATCAAAAGATTGCTGCAAATCACATACAAACACAAAACAAAAACAACAACCAAAAGCAGACATCTCAAGTTAATGATTTTAGTGCTTTTCTCTGTATGGAAAGATGCAAGAGGCCGGGCCCATGGAAACCATCCCTTTGATAGGCATCTCTAACGATGTGGGGCCGGTACCCTGTTTTCCTCCATCCTGAATTCCCCTCAGGGTGCACCATCCAGGCAGCACTGGCTTCAGGGTGCCAGCATTCTTTGTCCACACCCCACAAAGCCTGAATCAGCCATGCCCGTGGGTGAATCGATATGCCAGCTGTATGTATTACAGTTTAGCAGTATGTGAGTGCTCAGTTGCTCAGTCATATCTGACTCTTTGCAACCCTACAGACTGTAGCCCACCAGGCTCCTTTGTCCATGCGGATTCTCCAGGCAAGAATACTGGAGTTTGCATGCCCTCCTCTATATGTGTAAATCTTTCCTCTGTCTCTTTTCCTTTTTTTTTTTTTTGGCCATGCCGCAGGATTGTGGGAACTTAGTTCCTTGATCAGGGATCTAACCTACGCTCCCTGCATTGGAAGCACGGAGTCTTTACCACTGGACCACCAGAGAAGTCCCTCCTCTGTCTCTTTCATAGGGGTGTGAATCTTTTCTGTGGGTTCTATTTTTTTTAATACTATGGCATACTATACCCAACAGGAAATTTATAATTCAACTATTTTTAAGTATAAATTCAATGGCACGGAGGGCATTCATGCTGCATAACTGTCAACCACTCTCTTTCCAGAACTTTCTCATCACCCTAGACAGAAACTTTGTACCCATTCAGCAAGAACCCCCCACTTTCTCCTCCCTCCCAGCCCCTGGTAAACCTCTAATCTACATTCCGTCTCCAAGAATCTGCCTGTTCTCTATGTTTCATAGACGTGTGATCATACAATAGCTGCCCTTTTGACTGTGGCTTCTTTTTTAAATTAATTAACTTGGCTGCACCAGGTCTTAGTTACAGCATATGAGATCTTTAGTTTCAGCATGCAGAATCTAGTTCCCTGGCCAGGGTCTGAACCCGAGCCCCCTACACGTTGAGAGCGCAGAGTCTTAGCCACTGGACCACCAGGGAAGTCCCTCACATGCAGCTAGTGGAAACTTAGCATCATGTTCTCAGGGGTTACCATGTTGTAGCACATGTCAGTGCTTCATTCCTTTTTATGGCTGAGTATTACTCCACTGTGTGTCTACACTACATTTTGCAAATTTTTTCAAAGGCTACATAAATACGCCTCCTGGGCAATATCACAAACCAGGACTGTTTCTTTTAAGGGCATGGGAGCCATCTCTTTGAAATGTAGATGTCAAGGAAGATTGTGTCCTTGTCTCCCAGCCATGTGGGAGTTTGAGCACATGTATTTAGCTGTAACTGCCAGCTTATCACAAAGATGACAAATTTTACTATTCCTCGAGACAAAGGCAGGTAGTATAATGTATGCACCACTTAGCAGGTGACCTTAGTGTGAACTGGGCTAGGGAAAATGCAATCAGACTCTTATCTTTTAGTGCTTAAAAAATATATATATATTTATTTAGGCTGTGCTGGGTCTTAGTTGAGGCATGTGGAATCTAGTTCCCCAACCAGGGATCGAACCAGGTCCTCTGCATTAGGAGAATGGAGTCTTAGCCACTAGGTCAACAGAGAAGTCTCAGATCCTCTTACTTTTTAAGTGAATGGTAATTTACAAGCCACCACTAATCTCGGGAGCATGTACATGATGCAATGCTTGGCTGTCTAGAAAATGGTGGGATTTCTCTCTGTGATCTCATTAGCAGGTTACCTGTGATGTATGTCACCATCTGGTTTAATGCATGTTCAAAAATAAAAATGTTCTTCTTTCCTAGGGCTTGGGGAGGATTCTCTGGATTGGCAGAGGAGAATTTAATTTTAATTTGTCACTGATCAGAAAGCAAAAGTCATTCATAACAACAGCTTCCGCCTCACAGGCTGGAAACTTTGCCAAGGTCTGAGTGTCACCAAGGCTGATGTTCACCTTCTCAGGGCCAGGGCTGGACTGTTAGGAGCTGCAGTAGAGATATGGACAGGGACAGTGGCTGAAGAGAGAGAAGAGACAGATTTGATGGATATTAAGAATGATCATTCAGACAAGAAACTGTTTCCCTATTTTCCCCAGAAAAGCTTCTTTGAAGTAACTGAGGCACAGAAATCTTAACCTGTATTGGGCATCTCAACACAAATAGTCTATGCTAGCTCATAGCCCAACCCTTTTTCCAGATCCTGTGGGATCTAACAGTGGTTAGCATGTGCAGTGGTTGAAAGCTTCAAATCTGGAGCCACCACCTGATTCCAACGCAGAGTTGTCCAGCTTCCCCGTTTCCTGGCCTACAAACCTAAGAGCACAGAAACAAGGTTGTTTCCATCTCTAGGTTTTGGATTTACCTCTTACTCAACGATGGGAACTGATGTATGTGCATTGTTTCATTTAACAGGAAGCGCTATTGTTATCCCCATTTCATAGATGTGAAAGCAGAGGCTTGGAGATGTTATGCTCTACTGGGCATTTGGACCCAGATGGTGAGAGAGAGAGAAGTGACGAGGATGGCAGCAGGTTCGTTTTTCAGGAATGCATGGATGGGTAGCCCTTTCCAAGGCAGGAACCACTGGGAAAGAAACAAAGTAAACTTGAGGGAGAGGGTGAGGACTTTGAGCTCCTGGGAGGTAAGGACACTGTCTTATCCACCTTTGTGTCCCCAAGGCACACAGTACAGGGCCTGGCACAAAACTGAGCTGAAAAACCTAAATAGGTGCAGGTGTGGAAAAATGGAGAGTGCCTGCCCAGAGCTGAATGGGAACTCCTGTTTGGAGGATTCAAATCCAGGTTCGACCACTTTTTGTCTCTGTCACTTTTAATGAGTACGCTCACCTTTGTGAACTAGGTCTTCCTTATCTGTAGATCAAATATAAATATGGTACCTGTCACAGCCCAGCTCACATAGGCTGCCGTGAAGAACGTGCTTACAATGCTTGGCACAGCACCCACTCATGAGTTTTATTATTAGAGCATACTGGTTTAGCATCCAATCAAGCAGAGTCAAGCAGATCTGGGTTAGAATCTAGGACAGGGGACTCCCAACAAGTCCATTTATCTCCCTGAACCTCAGTTTCCCCATCTGTAACTTGGGAAGAAGAGCAGTTCTTAGGGTTATTGTGGAGGATGGAAGCTACTAATACTGTCCCCTCACAGCTCCCAGACCCACAGGGGCGTTACTTTCCAAGATGCATTTCCTTCCCTTGGCCAGGGCGCAACCCTCCACGAGCAGCTGGGGCTGAAGGGGTGTGGCCACGGCCCTGGGCTGTGGTGGGGGTTGGGGGACCCGGCGCCCGCCCCTCGAGGCGGGTGGGCGGGGCCAAGAGGGGGAGAGAAGCTGAGGGGGCGTGGCCACGGCCTGAGCGGAGGGGGAGCGGGGGTACTCTGGCACCCGCCCCTCGAGGCGAGTGGGCGGGGCCAAGCCGGGCTGTGGCCATAGGCCTGGGCGGGGCTTGGGGAGCTGGGCGGGGGGACCTCAGTGCTCGCCCCTCGAGCCGGGTAGGCGGGGCCAAGGGGGCGCCCTGGCGCGAGCGGAGGCGCGCGCGCGCGCGCGCGGGGCCCCAGGTACGCGGACAAGATGGCGGCGGCAGCGGTCGACAGCGCGATGGAGGTGGTGCCGGCGCTGGTGGAGGAGGCCGCGCCCGAGGCGGCTGGCCTCAGCTGCCTCGTCAACCTGCCCGGAGAGGTGCTGGAGTACATCCTGTGTAGCGGCTCGCTGACGGCCGCCGACATCGGCCGCGTCTCCAGCACCTGCCGGCGGCTCCGCGAGCTGTGCCAGGGTAGTGGGAAGGTGTGGAAGGAGCAGTTCCGGGTGAGGTGAGCCCGCGCTCCCCCTCTCTCTGCGCGCCCCCACCCCACCCCGGGGCCTCGGCCTGGCTGCTCCGAGCCGCCTCCCTGCCGGCTCGCGGACCCCACCCCCGGGAGGACCCCTTCCCGCGGACAGAGACACAAAGGCCTCCAGGCCGCTGGCCCCTTCGTCCACGCCAGGCGGACCCGCGGATGCCCAGATTGCGTCTCGGGAAGCGCCCAGCAGCCCGGCCCCCCATCAGGGATGACGACCGTGGTTATCACCGCTGGCCCATCCTGCGCGCTTCTTTTGTGCCCGACTCCGTGCTAAAATGTTTACACGGACCCGGTGATGCGGTGATCCTAACGGCCCTTTGAGGGAAGCGGGCGCAGCATCCCTTTGGCGGTTGGCCGAGAGCACAGATTTCGGTTAGGACCCGGGATATAATCTGGCCCTGGCATACTCACCGTGTGACCTTGCGGGTAGCAGCTTCCCTTTTTGGAGCCTCACGTATCGACTTTAAATGGTGTTGTGATGAAGACCTATCTTTTACTGTGGTGGTTAGATGAGCTGATACATGGGGAGCCTTACCAGGGCCCCGCTCTTAGGAGGCGCACAATTAATTGTTAACTGTGATTGCCATCACAGTGATTGTTGTTGCTACGACTGTCCCCATTTTATAAATGGGGAGTGGAGACACAATATTGATATTCCTAAGCCAAGGTCACGGTGTATGCGAGTGCGTGCACGCCAGGTGAAGATTTGAACTGGGTCCCTCGCTAGGGCCGCCCCTGATCCCTAAACCCAACTGCTTTCGCTGTTTTCCAAAGCTGCTTTTGATTCCTGTTTCTTCTGCCTTTGCGTCTCTGTTAAGCTGAGGGGGTGTTTTTCTCTTTGTAGGTGGCCTTCCCTTATGAAACACTACAGCCCCACCGACTACGTCAATTGGTTGGAGGAGTACAAAGTTCGGCAAAAAGCTGGGTTAGAAGCCCGGAAGATTGTAGCCTCGTTCTCAAAGAGGTTCTTTTCAGAGCACGTAAGGATCCGTTGATGGAGCTCTAAGCATTTGCCTGCTCGCGGTGGTCTGCGTCTGGGTCTGTAGGCATTAGCTCATCCAGCTCTTCTTGCTATCTCCCTTTTCAGTGCGCTCACAGTCCCTTCCTCACTTAGATGGCTGCAAGAGTCATTGTGTCCTTTCCTCCTATCCAACAACACGGAGCCATTTGTCCCTGCCAGCTTTACTTTTCTAAAGCCAGAGAGAATGGGGGGAGGGATGGAGAGGGAGGGACCCGCGGCGCAATGTGGAGGGAATCCAGATCAGCACTATTTCTCTTTAAGGGGGTTAGACAGTATTTTTTGCAGTCTCTACATGATTGGGGGTATCATTCATGATTGAACACTACAGATTTCACCCAGTAGTTTTCCCAGAATGGTTGACAAAATTAATACAGTTCTTCTCTCTGGCTTTGCAGTTTCAAACCAGTAGTGAATGCATTATTTGTTAAGGTAACAGAGGATTAAAAGCTACCCATAAAGCGAGAATTATTACTCCCTCCGTGATACCATCTCATATGCATTATTTCTGAAAAGTTTTGGGGTTTGTTTGTTTGTTTTTAATGTTGCTGAACTGCATGGGTTTGTTTGGTTTCCCTTTCACAGAATGTCTCACAGAAGTTTCTGTATGAGGTCCTGATTCTTAACTTTTGCACATTCTGGAAAAGAGACAGCACTAATATTTTATTTCTGATTGGAGGTCCAGAAATGGAACCAGTCTCATTTATTCTGATTTACTGAACATTAATTCCGATTTCTAATTTTAATTACTTTTAATGAGTTCATACATTCCCTTTCAAGTTTTTGAAAGGGAAAATTCGAACTTGGCACGCATTTGAATATATCTCCCTATAAAGAATAAAGCTTAGGTGTTCTCCAGTGTAATTTGTGTCTATAAACAAGTATTTGTTGATGTCAGAATACCTGAATTTGCGTCCTATTTGGGATAAGCCATATGCTGGCTAAAAGCACTCATAGTCGCAGATACTCCACGCTGGTCTAAACATGTTTGCACACATACACGTGGGGGTGCTGGATGTGTTGATGCACTGGACACGAGCCACTCGTTTGCAGCCTCTGCTTACAGTCCAGCTGGTCTTGTGAGCATGTTTAACAGCCCAAGCCTTTGTCCAGTAATGGCGCATTGTTGTGTCTTTCCCCTGCCCCGTCTTTCCATGCGCCTCTGCATGATTAGAAGTGTGTCGAGGACTTTGAACATAGCAGGACTGTACTTAGGATTGATCTGTGGGTAGATGATTACTTTGGCTCAGGACCCTTGTGCTCTTGTGTTTTCCACGTGCACACAAGCTGACAAGAAATTTCCTGCCTACTTTCAGAAAGAAAAGGGGGAAAAGGAATCAAATTTTTAAACCAAGGGGGCGGGGATCTTATAGCTCATCAGCGCCATGACCTCACCTTACAGAGGAGAAAACATGCCTCGACCTTCTAGACTTCCCTCTCTGACCCTGGACTCCTAGTTGAATACAGTGTTGCCAGCACAGAATAGGTACTGTGAAAGACATGATTTTTTATATTTTTAGTCCTCCTTTCAGAGTTGTTTTTCTTTAGGAGAGAACTCTGGGTTATCACTTTCAGAAATTCCAGTCTATAAATTCCAAATATAATTCATTTGCAGCTAATAATATGATTTGAACAAATTACTGTTACCCACAGGTTCCTTTTCTCCCCTAGTGGGTGGGTGGTGCCAGATAGTGTGGGAGAGGTGTTACCGCTTCCTTGGAAGTGAACAGCTTTGCTTGTAACTTTGTGTGTGAGAGACAACAGCATTGCTACTCCTTACTGAGGCCTCTGTGTGTCTGTCTTCTTCATAGGTCCCTTGTAACGGTTTCAGTGACATTGAGAATCTTGAGGGCCCAGAGATATTTTTTGAGGATGAGCTGGTGTGTATCCTAAATATGGAAGGAAGGTAAGCTGTAGTTCCATAGGAGTTTGTTTTACTAATAACCTCAGGATTAATTGCTGTAATAGGTGTGTGGCTGAACAATGAGACATGTATTTCAAATGTTTCATGTTACATTCATGTTGCTGTAGTACGTTTTTGAAAAATTCTGTGTATACAAGGTAAATACACCAAGACAATATTTAAAGAAATGGTGCAAAAATCCTTGTGGGAGAATTAGTATTTATTCTTCCTGGGTGTCAAATATTGTGCTCTGGGCACTTGTGCCTATTATGTTGTTTGGGTAACACAAATTATCCTTGCTTTGTTGTCACCACCAAACTTGCCTGTTGTGAGTTGAATTAAAAAAAATATTTTTCTTAGAGGCATGTCGTGTTTAATGGATAATTTTTCGTAGTTTCTGAATTCTGGTAAGATGTGATCTTACTTTAGCCGTGGACATTGTAGATATCTGGTAGAGTTGTTCATCTCTCCTAATCAAGAACCCTTTGTCTCTTGGTTATTCCTTAAAGTTTTTTATGCTTTGTATTTTCTGCTGTGAAGGTTAATTTCTAGTTTACCTGAAAGATGACTTGGCTTCCAGCCTGACTTACCTATGAAAAATATTTTCTGCTCTAAAAGTTCTGGAAACTCAACTTGAGATGGAAGATAAGAATGCTATTTTAACATCTTCCTTAAGAGAGCTCACTGTGAAATAGCTCACAAACAAGGCGTAGGACGTTTTTCTTTACTGTGGTCAGAGGGCTTTAGGAGAGCGAAATATCTATCAGTGGAACAACTGTGAGGAGAGGTAAGATGTGTCACTATTCTAGGCCTTGGATGAGTCCTGATGCAGAGGTCATTTTTCTGTTTCTATTTTGGTTTATCTATAAATGAATTGAAGTGTGATCTAATAGTCAGTATTGTGCAGCTTTAAGAATAAAAGTCGACCTCTCTTTTTTGCATATATACATATAGACTTTTAAATACATAAATAGTCAATACATACTGAGTTTATTGGTTGTTTGGCTTGGTTGGATGTTTAGTGCAGGCTTTTTTTTTTTTTTCTTATTTATCTGGCTTTTCCTTCCTCTCTTCTCCCTCCATTTGCATTGGCCTTCCCTGCCCCCACTCCCATAATTTATGACAACAACCTAGATTGTAGGCTTCCATGCTAATATGATATACGTGAGGATGGAGGGGGATCATTACTTTACAAAACTGAGATCATATAATAGGTACTTTTCAATAAATAACTGTTTCCTCATTCAACATTACCCTGTGGAAATCTGTCCTGATCAACTGGTAAAAATCAAATTCACCGTTAATAATGACTGCCTGCTTTTTTGTAGTATATACTGTGACTTATTTAACCATCCTTCTATTGATAATAACCACTTTCTTCTCTATTTTGTGTTACTGTGGAGAGTGATGTTTCTAGTGCTTTCATTTCTAAGTATTAGTTCCTAGGAGTGAGTTTCTTAAGTCAAACTATAGAATGTTGTTTGAAAAACATAAGGCAGTCCATAGGAGGCATAAGAGATGCAGGTTCAATCTCTGGATCGGGACGATCCCTTGGAGGAGGAAATGGCAACCCACTCTGGTATTCTTGCCTGGGAAATCCCATGGACACAGGAGCCTGGCGGGCTACAGTCCATGGGGTTGCAAAGAACTGGACACAACTCAGTGCCTATTACACAAGGCAGAGCATGGCCTTGAATAAGACTTCTTATCACAAATATGTAAGTTCTTCCAAAATTAGTACATACTTAGTGCTGTTCCGTTTAGGATCCGACAAGTTTTGTGTGCCTTAAATGGATAGTATTGTCATAAAATATACACAGAAGAATACATTCACAAGCAGAGTCAGAAAAAAAAAACAGTTTTTAAATAATCACAATGGGAAACTTCTGGAGTAGGAAATGGCAACCCACTCCAGTATTCTTGCCTGGGAAATCCCATGGACAGAGGAGCCTGGCGGGCTGCAGTCCACGGGAACACAAAAAGCTGGGCACGAGTGAGTGACTGAACACATGCACACAATAGGAAACTTCCACCACTTGATATTAGAACATACTGTAATGCTACCTGTTATCAAACATTACAGTATTTGTATAAGAATGGATAGCTCCATCAGTGACAGAGGATCATTCAAAGCCATGTCCCAGCATAAAAGGTAATGTGTTCAAGCTCAGAGGGGAGAAGAGGGATTATTTAATGAATGGTATTGGACATAACTGAATATCCACCTGGAAGAAAGTAAAACTTGGTGTCATGTACAAAAATTAAATTCTAAGATTAAACAACTTGAGATTTTAAATTATCACATGAAAATTTCAAGAAAACAGGAGACTTCATGTGCAGTCTAGGAATTCCTTCTGAACCATGACTGGTAATGCAAAGGCACTTAAAAAAAAAAAGAGACATGATTTTGCAGTTTAAAAAAAAATAGATTTGTATGACCAAAGAAACTGTAAAGAAAGTCAGTAAAATACTTAAAAGTTCTGAAAAGAAATTTTAAAGTGTGAAAGGATAAGAGGATAACATTCTCAGGAAAGCAAGTCCAGGCACTGACAGTCTAGTAAAGATACCTTTAAATTCACTCAGATCAACATTAGATAATAATGAAGTACTGCTTTTTTACTTATCAGATTGGTTACAAAGACTAAATATGAATAGCCAGCAAAAGTATATTATTATAGTTTTTTTAAGAAATAAGATATCATAAATATGTTAACTTTTTAGCCTGACAAATATTTTAAACCTAAAGCAGGGTTGTTTTTTAATAACAGAGAATACTTTCATGTTTGTAAATATTTTGGGGTGCTGGTTTTCATGCTGCTGCTGCTAAGTCGCTTCAGTCGTGTCCAATTCTGTGTGAACCCATACACGGCAGCCCACCAGGCTCCTCCGTCCATGGGATTTTCATAAATGACCCTGTTTATATTCATTCTTGGCAAATGGCTTGTTGTTTCAATATGAAAAGCATAGGAAGGAAGAAGCATAGTTTCCATAAATGCTAAGGCACTAATCCCTGGATATTTGAAAACAGTTTACATTTACATTCTTCGTGGTCTTAAAAAGAAGTAAATAAAGATTTGAGCAGCATATTAGAAGAGCATACACCATAGTTAAGAAGACTGACCCAGAATGACCAACACTGAAGCATATTTCAGTAAAAAGATTGAACTTTAAAGAAAGTCCTTTGAGAATCCAAGCAAAAAAGATGAAGCCACTTACAAGGGAGAATAAGTCAGAATACCATCAGACTTTTCAACAGGAGTAGTCTATTCCAGAGAAAAAGAGTAACACATTTAAGAAATCAAGGATGGAGAATGTCAGCCAAGGATTTTTATATCCAGCCAAATTGATTTCCAAGTGTAAGAGCTGTGGAGAAACCTATCTACTTGCAGTAACTCAGGGACTTTTGAGCTCTACCTGAAAAATGTGTTAGAAAATAAGCTTCAAACAACCAAAATAACCAGAGAGACCCTAATACAAGAACTAGTGGTGAACATTAAGTATAGGTTTACTTGTAGAATTAAATCCAGGTGACAGTTGATGGGGACAAAGGTATGTGGTGGCTGTAAGTTCTGTGTAGACACAATACACCTCTCCAAAAGGAATGAACAGACAATGGGGGAGAGTATAAGCAAAATGTTTCCCTGCTTTCAGGAACCGTCAAGGTGATGAGAATATTGGTTTTGTTATTCCGAGGCTGGTGTGTGTGTGTGTATGAAAGAGAGAGAGAGATGTGGAATAAAATAAGTAAGTGTCATGTTATATTCTGATTCATCCCTGGTATCCTGAAGAAACAGGATTCTCCTGGAGGAAAAAAGATATATATATATATATAAAACAGAAGGTAAAAACTGTATAGTTGCAAGTTTAAATTAGATGTAGCAGTATGAACTCACAAGATACTTGGTACTGAAATGTGTGTTAGGTATATATGTATGCACATGTACACACACTCACACGCTAGACTCGCTGAAGCGGTCTGGAAGCAAGCGCCAGCCCAGCAGAAACGATCCTCAGCAGTCCTCAGATGGTGGTCTTCTGTCAGTCCTTCCCACAAAAGCAGCTAGGGTTTCTGGAGAAATGGCTGATTCTAGGTCCAGAGCAGGAAATGTAAAAGGTGACCCGGGAGCATCTTGGAAGCCTGGAGCCAGATAGCAAGGGAAGTAACAGTATTTCATGTCAGAAGTACTCATGGACAGGAGGCTTCCTTTAGACAAGTAAACAGTGTTTCACGCCAGAAGTGTTCATGGGCCAGCGTGAGGAGGCTTCCTTTGGTCAGAGATGTGATGATTCAATCATCCACATGGACAGTAACTAGAATGTGAACTCATAATACTTAATAGCTAAGTAATTGGTCACCTTTGGCGGATAATAACAACCCAAAGTATTGTTTTGGGATCTGATGAAAAGTAGTGAGCATTTATTCTGCCTTTTCCTACATATGCTGCCACTGGGGGACCAGATAATAGATAAGAGGAAATTATTCTTTATAGTAAAATTCTCTAGCTAGTAAGGAAAAGGGATAGTTGAATTAGAATATCACCACTTTAGGGCCTTTGGTGAATGAGTGGACCTGGGCCTTTGAGTAGCAATCACTGCTGACATCACAGAAAGAGACACCCAAGGCACGATTACCTTCTTACGGAACTCACTACCACCTGTGAAGAGTAAATAGAATCTGAATCTGATCAAGCCTTTACATCCAGTTTACAGGAATTTAGAAAACAACATGTTAAGCTACACCACGTGGATGCAGTGGTGGGAAATTCCAGACTGGGAAAGTACAGGTCAAACAACCAGCTTTCTTCAACAAATAAAATACGAGGGAGAAAAAGATGAAGGGGAAGCCTTAAGTGACTTAAAAGGAATCTTACAGACTAGTCTGGAGTTTTTAGACATGCATGCTTGTGAAAACTCTGGAGAAAAGCAAAGCAGTGATGACTATAGAGCGCAGACTGTGAGCGCTGGCACGGGGTGGGGCTGGGGCTGGGGGAGGGCCATGGAGGGCTTCCAGGGTTTCTTCAGAGTTCTGTTTCTTGGCCTGAGTGGGGGATCCAGGGATGTTTCCCTTATAGTAATTAAGTTATTTATTTGATTCATGAGATTTTTCTCAATTGCAATATTTTACAACCCAAAGATTAAAAAGCTGGTAAAACCTGCTGATTTTCATTTACTCCCTAAAAATTGAAGAGTCCTTTATTTATGAAGCCAGGTAGATAAGATAATCATTAACTCCCTGCTACTTCGCACAATCCCTGTGTGTATTTGAAAGATCTGGTGGAGAAATTCAGTTGCTCAGCAGTTATTTACTGAACATCTGCAGTGTCAGACATTATTCTGGGTGCTGAGGATACAGCAGTGAGCCACACTTAAAAACCTTGCCCTCAGGGAGCTCACACTTAGTGGAGAAGAGAGGTGCCTACAAAGTAAAATATTTGTTAGGAAATGAGAAGTGTTCTAGAGAACTGTTAACTAGGGAAGAGGGTGAGCGAGTGATGGGGGAGGCGGGGATGAGGGGGGTGGGTTCCAGTTTTAAACAGAGTGGTTGGAGAGAGCCTTACTCAAAGTGACATTTGAATCAAAACGTGAAAGGAGATGAGGGCACAGATTGCAGATCTCCAGGGAAAGGATGTTCTAGTCAGGAGGAACTGCGTGCCTAAGGGTGGGGAGGCCTAATGTGAGCTCCACCAGCTTTGATGAAGGGACGGTCAGAAAGCCCCCATGGCCGGTGACTGGACTGAGTGGGGTGGGCTTGTGATACAGGAACCAAGGGGTCAGATAGGTAACTGGGGCAAGAATGTAAAGGACTGTTCTGGTCATCGTGGGGACGTGGATTTACTTTGAGCAGGGTGGAAAACCGCTGGAGAATTTGGGGCAGAGGGTTTTTGTGCTGCCTTCACATGTCAGCTGGAGTCCTCTGGCTGCCCTGTTGAACACTGACTACAACTGTTCAAAGCAGAAACTTCTATGAAACATGAAAGAGGATGGTGGTTTAGTTGAGTTTGTGAGACATGTTTATGTTTCTGGTACATTCGGATGATAAGACTAGTAACTATTGGCAGATGGATTGAATAGGACTGTGAGAAAAAGCAATGAGTCAAGGATGACTCCAGAGGTTTGGCCCACCTGGAATAATGGAGTTGCCTCAATCTGAGATGGGCATGACCCTAGGAAGGGAAGACAGTTAAGGTCTCATCAGATACTTAGGTGGGATATCATTGTAGCAGTTGGATATTCAGGTGTGAAGTTGAGGGAGGAAATCCGTTCTGGAAAATAAATCGGGGGCTGTTGGTATGGATGGTATCTGAAGCTGTGAGAATGGATGAGACGGCAGCAGCCTGAGGCCCGAGTTACCCCTGGCAGGTGCCAAGTGGCCAGCAAGCTTCCAAGTGCCTGACGCCTCTCTCCTGAGACTCACCCAATTCCCCTGACTTTTCAGTTTCTTTTCATTTCATGTTAATATATCTGAAGCCAAATGGATAACTTTCTTAAATTTCAGCACAGCTAATTTAGTGGTAAATTACAAATTCCAAGTCCTAAATTCTGCTGTTTCCATGATAAGTACTCTACGCTTGTGAGCCAGTTGTAGTTTTCTTGTTAAGTAGACTCTTAACACAGTATGATTAGTATGACATAAAGAAATGGATAATGGAAAGTTTTAATATCTTAATTCTTACTGACTTATTGCTAACTTGTTTGTTTTTTCCAGAAAAGCTTTGACCTGGAAATACTATGCCAAAAAAATCCTTTATTACCTACGACAACAGAAAATTTTAAATAATCTTAAGGCTTTTCTTCAACAGCCTGATGACTATGAATCGTATCTTGAAGGTGAGACTTCAGCACTGGTACTGTGATAGTCAGCTAAGCTGCCCTTAAGGGCAGCGGTGGAAAGTGGCCTTGATGAAGAAGCGGTGGAGAAGGAAGCTGCACTACCAGGGCTTCTGGAGGTTGGGCTGTACGGTCTGGTCAGTTAGCTAAGCCAAAGGACTGCATTCAGAGCTGAGATCTGCTCAGAGTCTTCAGCTGTCAGCTAAGAGTGTTTTCTAAAGATGCACTGTCAGTTCAAAGTATGAAGCTGATGCTTTAGCTAAGGAGGTTAATTCCCCATTTTTCTAAGTTTTAAAGTCTCATTTCCACATCAGAAACAAATGTGTCCAGTTTTGTCTCCACGAGACCTTGAGCAAATCCCTTAACCTTTCTGGTTGGAGTTTAATGAGGACAAAATGTTCCTGCACATCAGTGAGTCTGCTCATCCATAATGAGCAGTGAATGGAAAGAAGTCCTGTGGACAGGCAAGATGATGGGTAGAACTTTCTGTTCCTGTCCAGTTGGACAAGAACACAGTGTGACTTCATTTTTTAAAAACGAGTTTAAATTCCTAACATGTCACCCAGACACTCCCACAGAGTTTGGTTATGAGATATGTGTGTGACTCTCCATTCACTTTCATCCCCCCTCCCAGGATACACCCAGCACGTTAGATTTCTTTTTTCCCTTGCTCATAGTCATGTCTCCATTCTCTTCCTGGTCTCCTGCAGGCCTCCCTGCCTCTCCCAGCAGCAGCTTTCTAGGTAATACTTGCTTTCATGGGCATCGCCCCTTCTGGCTCCCAAGGCACCAGCGTACCGTGCCAGCCCCGTCTGAAGCCCAGCCTGCTCTGCACTCCCCGTGATACTGCCACGTGGCCTGCTGACGCCCTTTTTAAAACGAAGTCTCTGCCAGCTTTCAGTCCTCTCCGTACTTTGGTCAGGCCCGTCTCCATCACTCTCCAAAATGTGCCATTTGCTCCAGCCAGGCCACTCTCCTCACTGGCACCCTACGCACAGATACCTGGCTTCACTTCCTCGTGGATGGTATCCCTTTTCTTTAGGATTCTGTTCTAAGTCCTCCTCGCCCTCCAGGTTCATTCCAGGTTTCATTTGCATGAAGTTTCTCTGATGGCTGCAGCACTTGCGGATTTTGCTGCCTCTAGCCTAACACAGCAGCAGTGGCTGGTACACCCTGTCCATCCTTTCTCCATTGGTCACTGTATTTCTTGGTTCTTTGGCCTTCTAATCAAGATCTACTCCGCAGTGCCGTGCGCAGGTTCTTGTTGATTGATCTTGTTGGTTATGCTATCCAGAAGGAATTGCAGTGACTGCTTCAGTTCGTTAAAATATCTGCAGTGCCCCAGAGTCTTTGCATATGTGTCCTGGAATTGAGAGTCATCTTTCATTTATTCCACAGTCAAGAATAACTTGATGAGCTTTACTTATGAAAACAATTAACTTCTCTTTCATCTTTATTTATAATATTATAAAGTAATATCATTTTTTAAGTTCAGTCGCTCAGTCCTATCTGACTTTTTGCAGCACAGGCTTAACTGTCGCTCACCAACTCCTGGATCTTGATCAGACTCCTGTCCATTGAGTCTGATGACATCCAGCCATCTCATCCTCTGTCATCCCTTCTCCTCCTGCCCTCAGTCTTTCCCAGCATCAGGGTCTTTTCCACTGAGTCAGTTCTTCACATCAGATGGCCAAAGTATTGGAGCTTCAGCATCAATCCTTCCAGCGAATATTCAGGACTTATTTCCTTTAGGGTTGACTGGTTTGATCTTCTTGCAGTCCAAGGGAATCTTAAAAGGGTCTTCTCCAACACTTCAGTTCAAAAGCATCAATTCTTCAGCACTCAGCTTTCCTTATGGTCTTAACTCTCATATCCATACATGACTACTGAAAAAATCATAGCTTTGATGGACCTGCCAGCAAAGTAATGTCTCTGCTTTTTAATATGCTCTCTAGATTGGTCATAGCTTTTTCCCCAAGGAGCAAGTGTCTTTTAATTTCATGGCTGCAGTTACCATCTGCAGTGATTATTTTAAGTAGTTGAGTAATAGAAGTTGGCCCCAGGATTCTGGTTCCGAGTGGCAGGCTAGAATCATCAATGCCACTGATGAAGCAGCAGTCAGATACAGTGGATCCAGAGCCACGCAGCAGAAGCCCTGTCACCTGGCTGATGGAGGGCCTCAGCCCCGAGGAGGCCCAGGAGCCAGGCCTGGGCTGGTGCAAAGCCAGAACTGGGGCCCTGGCCACTCGGGGATCAAGTTAGGGAATCTGGGTCCTGAGGTGGTTTGAGACCTTGTGGATTTTAAGGGACTCCACAACTTGCCAAGTGAAAATATCCTATGACAAATAAGCAAGTTAGCTCTTCGATTCTAGGGTTAAAAAGTGACCTGAGGTAGTAATGATTTTTGACAGACCGTGTCTCTAGTGTGCTCTGTACAACTTTTTAGCTGTGGGTTTCTTGAGTGTAACTGTTTAATTTCAAACTCCAGTTATCTCCAAAATCCATTTACTGGCTCACCTTTCAGGAGGGTAGTTTGTGGAAATGGCATATCTGACATTGTAGACTTTCAACGATTTTTTTTTTTCAAGTCAAAATGCTGTCATATACTATTGCGCTCTCAGAGCTGTTGGATTTTGAATTATATTAAGAGGGGGGGAGAAGTAGCCTGGAAAGAGCTCCTTTATGGTATTTATCTCTCTTGGCAGTATTCCATGGGTATATGTGTCAGAATAAGTCCTTGACCTCTGAGAGAGTTTTGGTATATTAATAATGAAATGTCAGCTCCTTGATTGTAAGCACGTTGCCCCTTATCAGTTGATTAGAAGCCAGGCCTGACATCCAGGATAGGAACCGTCCGAGGAGTATGGCCTCAGGAGTCTGGGACGAATGACCACTGTTAAGAAAAGGCAAATGTAAGAACTTATCCCGTGATTCTTATTCGTTTCAGGCGCAGTGTATATTGACCAGTACTGCAACCCTCTCTCTGACATCAGTCTCAAGGACATCCAGGCTCAGATTGACAGCATCGTGGAGCTTGTTTGCAAAACCCTCCGGGGCATAAACAGTCGCCACCCCAGCTTGGCCTTCAAGGCAGGTGTGGAATTGCTTTGGATCCAGCTGTATTTGTAAAAGAAAAATCTAGAGTGATTGGTTAATTTGGAAAATTCTACAATGCGTTCCCATTATGTCCCCTCAAAGCGATAGATAACACAACCACCTATTCACCCAAATGATGTCAGAGGCTTCAAACACATAGTTTCTTCCACCCAGCTTTGGCAATACCTGATGAGCCCTCCTAGGACGTGGCCCGTGTCTGCACGTCGGGTTGTTGGGGACACTCCTCACAGCGTTATTTGTGCTTGTGTCCTCAGAGTAGGTCTCTGTGTTTCAGGCGAATCCTCCATGGTCATGGAAATAGAGCTCCAGAGTCAGGTGCTGGATGCCATGAACCACGTCCTATATGACCAGCTGAAGTTCAAGGGGAACCGAATGGATTACTACAATGCCTTGAACTTATATATGCACCAGGTAAATGTGGGGGTGAGAGAAAATACAGTTATTATATATGTAGGCGGAGCTTATTTCTGATTAATTGTACAGTGTTTGAGGGCAAGGACTAGATTTTATTGGTCTGCCAATGCCTGGTGAAACTCATTTTTTGCCTTCCTGAATGAGGATATTGCTGTGGATTTTATCTGATTCGTCACAGAGCACCCTCTTGTCTGAAAACCCTCAAAGTAAATTCCTGGCTAGGAATAGGTACTCCTCTGACTCAGTGTGGTCAGATCGCTTCTTGTGAACAGTAAACAGTGAAACTAAGCAGGTCTTCCTTTTTGCACTGGCCTCCAGGAAGACTGGAGGAAATTAGTGACCAACTGTGTCATTGATGCTTATTTTTTGTTTGCTTCCTGCCTGTCTCTCTTTTTATATCTGTTCTGTTGCTCTCTCTCAGACCTGTATTTTCTTTTGTCATATCTTACTTTTCTTTGAAATACCCTTAAGTTCTTCCTAGAAAAAGGAGGGCCTAACCATAGGTCGATAGACTTTTGCTGTGAAGGCCAGACAGTGACTTCTCTCGACCTGGCTCCTCAGGCCAAATGCCCTCTGTCCTAACCGCTCAGTTCTGCCCTAGTCATGTGAAGGAAAATGCAAACCATCCAGAAATAGAGGAGTGCAGCTCTGTCCCCATGAAACTGTGTGTGTAGACGTGGACGTGTGAATTTCACCTGGTTTTCACATTTTATGAAATAGTGTTCGGTTGACTTCTTATAAACATTAAAAAACCACTAAAATTCTTCTTAAGCAGGCAATCCAAAAACAACTGGTCGGTCTGATGTGAACTGTAGCCCGCAGAGCCCTGATCTAAATAAAATACTCATCCATTTAAGTCTGAAAACCTATCCTCGTACCTGCTGCACAATGGGCGCCGACTGGGAAGGCGTGTGGAAGAGGTGAGAAGGTGTGGTTTTCTGTGTGAAGCTAAAGCCTGCTTTCTTCTCTAGGTGTTAATCCGCAGAACAGGAATCCCCATCAGCATGTCTCTGCTCTACCTGACAATTGCCCGGCAGTTGGGGGTCCCACTGGAGCCTGTTAACTTCCCCAGCCACTTCTTACTAAGGTGGTGCCAAGGTGCAGAAGGGTAAGCCGTCTCCGACCCCGTGTGATTGCCCTGTGCTGAGAGAAGTGAGCCACGGAAGTTATCAAGGGGACCGGGGTGGTGAGAGCTGGTTTGCTCTTGGTTGTATCCAGGTCCGTAATCAGTTTGGGGGAGAAGGGCAGTGTGCATTCTTCTGCCTTGTTTCTCCCAAGGGGAGTGTGACTCTCCAGTTATCTCAAAGAAAACAGTTTACTTTTGAAGGACTAACAGTTCAGGGTCTTGTATGAATCTCAAAGTCTCTTTGTTCCAAAGCAAATCAGTGACAAAGAATTCTTAAGCTGTTTCTTCCCAGTCTTCCATAAAACCTCCCACAGAAGGGAGGTGGGGGTGGGGTGGGGGACGCAGAGGGAACTGGACTGAGGAGAGGGAACTGGGCTGCCAGGTTCTTAATTTGCAAAAGCCAAGAGGCATGTTTTCAGCAGAGGAGCTCCTTTAGGCAAGGTTAGTGCCTGCTTTGCAGACCAGGTTAAAGAGTTCTATTTTGTTCTCTCTTTTTTTTTAATCTAGTATCCTGTTGGATGTAAAGCTCCTTTACTGCAGAAGTTTAGCTTTTCTGAAAGCAGTTCCTCAAATGGGTAGAGATGCCCTCTCTTTAAAAGTGCCTTTTAGAGGGAAAAGAAACAAAGTTATTTGATTACATCCTGTTATTTGAGACTACTTCCTGATGACTGGCCCTGGTACCCTTTGCTGAAGTGATGAGCAGAATGAAAGAAAGTAGCTGAGCTTTGAAGTTCGAATGGGTTCAGATCTCAGCTTCCTCTGGGCTTAAGTTTCTTCCTCTGTGAAATGGGGCCAATGTTTCTCATACCATGGTTTGGAGGGTTCAGTGAGAGAACCCAAATGCTTGACACACAGGTGGAATTCTGATGCTGGTCTCTTGTGTTTCCACCTCTGGGTTTGGGAAATAAAACACCTCCTTGGTATTCTTCTCCATTCTTTTCTCTCTCCTCTCCTTTCTAGAGGTTAGTTTGAAAGTATTTGTTATTTCTATGCATATTTTTATATTCTATGACATGTGTGTGTTTCCTTAAATTGTGCTGAGAGAAGTGTAGCCACGGAAGTTATCAAGGGGACCGGGGTGGTGAGAGCTGGTTTGCTCTTGGTTGTATCCAGGTCCGTAATCAGTTTGGGGGAGAAGGGCAGTGTGCATTCTTCTGCCTTGTTTCTCCCAAGGGGAGTGTGACTCTCCAGTTATCTCAAAGAAAACAGTTTACTTTTGAAGGACTAACAGTTCAGGGTCTTGTATGAATCTCAAAGTCTCTTTGTTCCAAAGCAAATCAGTGACAAAGAATTCTTAAGCTGTTTCTTCCCAGTCTTCCATAAAACCTCCCACAGAAGGGAGGTGGGGGTGGGGTGGGGGACGCAGAGGGAACTGGACTGAGGAGAGGGAACTGGGCTGCCAGGTTCTTAATTTGCAAAAGCCAAGAGGCATGTTTTCAGCAGAGGAGCTCCTTTAGGCAAGGTTAGTGCCTGCTTTGCAGACCAGGTTAAAGAGTTCTATTTTGTTCTCTCTTTTTTTTTAATCTAGTATCCTGTTGGATGTAAAGCTCCTTTACTGCAGAAGTTTAGCTTTTCTGAAAGCAGTTCCTCAAATGGGTAGAGATGCCCTCTCTTTAAAAGTGCCTTTTAGAGGGAAAAGAAACAAAGTTATTTGATTACATCCTGTTATTTGAGACTACTTCCTGATGACTGGCCCTGGTACCCTTTGCTGAAGTGATGAGCAGAATGAAAGAAAGTAGCTGAGCTTTGAAGTTCGAATGGGTTCAGATCTCAGCTTCCTCTGGGCTTAAGTTTCTTCCTCTGTGAAATGGGGCCAATGTTTCTCATACCATGGTTTGGAGGGTTCAGTGAGAGAACCCAAATGCTTGACACACAGGTGGAATTCTGATGCTGGTCTCTTGTGTTTCCACCTCTGGGTTTGGGAAATAAAACACCTCCTTGGTATTCTTCTCCATTCTTTTCTCTCTCCTCTCCTTTCTAGAGGTTAGTTTGAAAGTATTTGTTATTTCTATGCATATTTTTATATTCTATGACATGTGTGTGTTTCCTTAAATAGAAAGTACAGACTTCCCTTGTTTCCCAAATATAATCTGTTTCTTAAGATGTATTGGATAGTTTCTCTGTGGGAGAGTAGGCACCTATTTTCTATTATTTTAAATGAAAAAAAAAAAATGCTTTTTCAGCCCATTCCCTCTCCCTAAGTAACTCAACCAGTTTCCCCAAATCTCTAAAACATCCTTAAATGTTTATATTATTTAATGGTCCACCAAGGACTTCTGCATGATACAGAGCATTTAAAACACCAATTACCATGTTATTGACCGCAGTAACCCATTGCTGGGCACGTGTGTGTGTGCCAACAGGATTGTGTTTCCTTGTTTAGGCTCCAGTGAGTGTACACCACCTTGCAGACGAACAGTGAAGGGGTTTGTTAGCACCTCAGACACGTGGCAGACACTGAGACCTGAAGGTCTGGCCTATGGGGGCGCGCACGTCTGCTGGGCCCTCGGCCCCACAGAGACCATAGTGCTGGCTGACTGTGACCACATCGTGAGTCTTAAAGACTAGGCGGCTGAGACCTGCATGGAGCCCTTCAAAGTCGCTCTGGCTCCTCTAAGCCTGCAGCCTGCGCGCGCCTTCAGAGTCTGTGGTCAGGCCCCGTGAAGCTCTAGTGTGGCAGCTGGCATGCTGTGTGTGTCCCTGCTCCGTCTGTCTGTGAGCACGTCTGCTTCCATGTTGCAGTCATCTGTAATGTCCTTCAAAGGATTTTACTCTTTTCTGTAGCCAGCTCTTTGACATCTTATTAGTTATTCCTGGGTACCTTCACTTCTGCTATTGAAAATGGTCATTGTTTAAATGAACTTTTTATGTATTGGTGGTGTACACGGGTATGGCTGATACTTAAATCTGGGTTGATTATTGGCCCCTCTGCTGAAGCAATTATTAGTGATAATAATTTGTTAGGTCTTTCAGCCTTTCTGTGTGGATAATCATATTGTCTGAATCATGACGTTTTGTTTCTTCTTTTTTTCCCCAGCTGTTATATGTTTGTGTCTCTCACTGTGCTGGCTACGTCCTCTTGAACACAGTGCATAGAAACAGTGATAGCAGGCACTCTGCTTTGGGTGTTACTTTACAGTTTCACCTCAGATATGATGTTTGGGAGCAATACCTTTCATTGAATGATCAAAACTACCTTCTAAAACTAATTTCCTGAGAGTTTTATTAATAACTAGGGTTTTTATCCCCTAAAATTTCTGTGTCTACAGATAGAATCATACAGTTTTGCTCTTGTAGTCTGCCTGTGCTGAAGTCTTTAGCATTCAACCCTCGTTTCATTCTTAGGGAACATCTCACTCAGTCATACAGATTTTGGTCATACGTCACTGTATTTGATTTGGTCATATTGTATTTAGAATTTTTGCTCATAAACTTGTGTCTATTTGTGTGGTTCTCCTAGACTAAAAAGGGATTGAAGAGCATTCCTTATTTCTGGAACATTTATATATGTCTTGCTAAAGCTGGGCTATTGATATGACTCAAGGAAGAAATCTGACAGCTTTCTAGCAGCCCAAGAGAAAGTCTCTTGCATGCTTTGCAGTCATAAGACCAAAGCGAAATAGTTGCTCAAAGGAGAAAACACAGCTTTCCCAGAGAGTGCCACCCCAGCCCTTCAAGCATCCTCCTCGGGTAAATGCCGTGTAGTTAGAGGTACTACAGTAAGAACTCGCCTCCTAGGACCGCCTCCCTGCCTGGCTCTGATGTTGCCGGCCACCCCCAACCCAACCCCGCCGCCTCGTGCAAGAGCTGGGTTCGTGCACAGCAGTTCCAAGGGAGGAGCGGAGGTGGAGGCCAGGGACACAGCTCTCTCTAGTCCAGAGCAGGTTCTCACCTGAGCTGCCTGAGGTTGTCTGCAGAGCTGAGGCCAGAACCCTTGTGGCTCCAGACTCTTCTAACTGTCACCACAGCCCCAAGGGGCCCGGGCTCCACACAGAGTAACTGCTGCTCTGTGGAACTCATTGACTGCCTCAGGCATTCCAGAATTACCTCTCTCAAGTGGATTTTGGATAGATCTACCCGGCAGTGAGTTTTAGGATTACTGCCTCTAAAAACCTATATTAAATGGCACAAACCAGTGCTGTTTCTTAAATACCAGTGTATCGCCATCTTACTCCATCAGAGTATGTGTAAAGGTCAGCTTTCAACTTTGGACAAGGCCTTGATATTTTCAACAGAAATGCAACTGTGTTAACATTCTGTCTCTGATTTGAGCTGTTTATTAGGGGGTTTTGACTGGTTCAGCTCCAGCCTGAGCAACAGCTCACTACATTGGTGCTCTTTGGGCAGGACGACCCTGGACATCTTCGACTACATCTACATAGATGCTTTTGGGAAAGGCAAGCAGCTAACGGTGAAAGAGTGTGAATACCTGATCGGCCAGCACGTGACCGCGGCACTGTACGGGGTGGTGAACGTGAAGAAGGTGTTGCAGCGAATGGTGGGAAACCTGTTAAGTCTGGGGAAGCGGTAAGGTTTTCTCGGTTTTCCAGTTCTTTTGTAGAGTGTGCGTCTTTGGAGGCACAAATTGCCTTACAGAGAATTTTATTTCACGAGCCTGCCTGCCATACTGAGAAGCATTGGATGCTGCTCAGCACCATTGGGACCACAGGGGAGGAACCAGTTCCCATGACATAATACTGTCCAGACTTTGGATGTGCTCAGTGACTTTTCCTTGAGGTCTTTGCAATGGACTTGGACAAGGGCTCTTTTATAAAAGCTGAAAGCATTCTCCTATAACAAAAACATTTTAGACTGGTGATTGGAAGAACTGATGCTGATGCAGAAGCTCCAGTACTTTGGCCACCTGATGCAAAGAGCTGACTCATTGGAAAAGACTCTGGGAAAGATTGAGGGCAGGAGAAGGGGGCAACAGAGAATGAGATGATTAGATGGCATCACCAACTCAATGGACACAAGTTTTGAGCAAACTTTGGGAGATGAAGGACAGAAAAGTCTGATGTTCTGCAGCTTTGGGGTTGCAAAGAGCTGGACACGACTTAGTGACTGAACAGCAATACCAATCACTTAGTTAAGGGAACCGGAAAAGGCAGTGGCACCCCGCTCCAGTACTCTTGCCTGGAAAACCCCACGGATAGAGGAGCCTGGTGGGCTGCAGTCCATGGGGTCGCAAAGAGTCTACACAACTGAGCGACTTCACTTTCACTTTCATGCATTGGAGAAGGAAATGGCAAACCACTCTAATGTTCTTGCCTGGAGAATCCCAGGGACGGGGGAGCCTGATGGGGTGCCGTCTATGGGTTCGAAGAGTCGGACGTGACTGAAGCGACTTAGTAGCAGCAGCAGCAGCAACAGCAGCAGCAGCAGCCATTAAGGAAACAAGCAAAAATATGAAACAGTCTGGCTTCTGAGTCCAAAGAAAATTGTCTTACAGGGAAAAAAGAAATTTATACATTGGAGTCATAGTTTTCTGTCTAATGGTAGAATTTTTTTAAAAATAGACTTTAGTCTTCTTTAAAAAAGAGAAAAAGTCAGTTTTAGGGGGCCTTCCCATAAAGTCCACTTTTCTAAAGTGGTCCAGTGATTAAGACTATACCTCCCAATGCAGGTCCCTGGTCAGGGAGTGAAGATCCCACATGCCACACAGCCCAAAACACTAAAACACTAAAAAGAAAAAAGGAAGAAGAACCAATATTGTAACAGATTCAGTAAAGACTTTAAAAATGGTCTAGATCCAAAAAAAAAAAGGCAGTTTTAGGTTCACAGCAAAACCTGAGCAAAAAGTCCAGAATATTTACCCTCTGCCTTCAGACACGCACAGCCTTCCTCACGTCAGCATCCCCTCCAGAGGCATTTGTTACAGTTGATGAACCTACCATCCGTTACATTAGGGTTTGCTCTAGATGGTGTCCAGTCTGTGTATTTTGACGAATGTGTGATGACACCCGCCCACCTCTATAGCATCATCCAGAATAGTTTCACTGTCCTGAAAGACCTCCATGCACCACCTATTCAGGATCTACTTCTAATTTATATATGGTGCTATTGAGGTGACTTCCAAGGAAAGCACTTTTATGATTTTAAATTAGTGGGATACAAAATTTCTTTTTCTTCCTGCTTTTTATTAAGAGCACTATAACTTTGCCAAACAGAGAGGAAGTATCAGAATCAGAACCTGTGGGATTTGTGTCTCATTCATTTTAAAACCTGGTCTTTGAAAAAAGCAGGCCCTAACTTGGAAGCCAGCAGGCTAAAATGAAGCTTTCTCTCTCATAGGGAGGGCATTGACCAGTCCTACCAGCTCCTGAGGGACTCTCTGGACCTTACTTGGCGATGTACCCCGACCAGGTGCAGCTGCTCCTCCTCCAAGCCAGACTTTATTTCCACCTGGGCATCTGGCCAGAGAAGGTAATTATTTTATCTTGATGCTCTCCCCTTGCCATAGAGAGGGAAATCCTAATTGAAAGGCGGCACTTACCGGTTTATCCTTGGATTAACCTGGAGGATAAACAGATTTATTCAAAGTCACAGTTTTGACCCATCGACTGAATTTTCTGTCTCCTTTTATTCTCCTGAAAATTGGCTATCCTGCCAGGAGTTGTCCATTCTCTTTGTGATCAGCACCTTAAACTCCCAAAACCACAAGGCCCCTGCCTTATCACTCAGCCACTGGTGTCCCAAAGATATCTCTTCTCCCAAGTCCCCCTCCTCAAGGGGAAGCAGAAGTTTGAAATGTTCATCCTCCAGTTGTGCTGTTAGAGACTAAACCGACCTGGAGATGTAGGAAAAGGAGGTCTCAGATTTTCTCAGGTCTAGCTGCTGGGTGCAGTAAGGATGGTGCACACCTTTGGAAGCTGTTGGGTTTTGAAATAATTCCCTGTGGATCTTGCAGGCTGGTGACGCCCCCTTTGGCCAGCAGAAAGCCCTGTCGGTGCCTCCTGACCATGTTTGAGGTCAGCCCTGCTCCTGGCGAGCTGTAGGTGCAGCACGTGTGGCTTCCAGCCGCACTGCATGTGCTGGGGCAGCTGCTCACTCCCGTCCCACCCTTGCATGTCCCTGAGAATATGGTCACAGTCCACTTTGTTTGGACAGCCTGGTGAGAGAATTGACTTCTGAGCGCTCTCAGGACCAACATCAAGAAATCGTTAGCCCTGTCACTGGAGAGTGGGAAAGCCTCCCATAAGAAAGGAAATAGTCTCAGTGACTCAGCACAGCTTAGATTTATGGCGTCTTGTCTATTCACAGTATCACACATCTGCTGCAGTTCTGGGAAAGGACGCAGCAGTAGGGAAAAGTCCTGGGCTATCTTAAGATGTTGCCTCCAGCCCAGACAACAACCATCTTCCCAGGACCCCCGTGGGACCCAATAGAGGAAAATGAGACTCCCCCCCAAGTCACCACCTGCCTCCTAGCACCTTGTTGTCCAGAATTGAATAGTTGATTTTATCTTTTTGCTTTTTTTTGATACCAGTATATACATAACTAATTCCTGTCAGTTTTTACTGTATGTTGGTTAAGGAATTTCATGATAGTTTGTGAGACTCGGAGATGCTTTCAAAGTGTGGTTCCTCCCAAGTAGATTCTGCACTGAAGTCACACATCAGCCTTGGGAGGAGAGGGGTTGGTGTCCCCCCTGTGAGGAGCGCCTGCCGAAGCCCTGGCGTCCTTCTTCTAATGCTGGGCTCTCTTCAGGGCTCCTTCGCCATTTCCAGAGTTTCCTCGGCCGCCTCACATGGCCAAGATGGCCTGCCTGCCAAGCAGATGTCACTGGAGCAAGTTCCAAGACCTGTCTCACACATTATTCTTGACATGGGCTGCTGGGACTAACCCCCCCCCGCCGCCCCTCTGCTCCGTGTCTGAGATCAGGAGGGGAAAGTGGCCATTTCCCTTCCCACAGCTCACCTCCCCAGCTCCGTGAACTGTACTCGAGCTGCACCAAGAAAGGAGGGCTGGGCCCCCAGTAAGGAAGACACCCAGGGGTGCAGAGCAGAAGAGGGTCTGCTCCAGAGGAAGGTTTGAGGTGCCCTTGGAAGGCCCGGGAAGGATTTCAGAGCAAGGAGTAGGTTCCTCCAGGGCTGGGGAGGACGACAGCTAGAGAGCTCAGGCTTCATGCCTCCACCACCTGCCAGCCCCTCGGGGTGGATACAGGCTTTTTTGCCCTTTTGTAAATAATGAAACAGGCATTGAGAGAAGTTGAGTGACCTGCCAGGGGTTCCTACAGGAGCTGATGGCACCAGGCATTCAGATTCCAAGCCCACTCGCACACTTCACCCTGTGGACCGGGTCAGGCGAAATGGTCTCTAAAGAAGCCAACAGACGGGCACTTTCCACTTCCTGCTGCCAAACCTGCATCCTTGTGATCCGGTTATTCCTGCCTCCATTCTCCACGTTTCAGTGGAAAAGAAGCCCCTCGGTTTCCCAAGATGCACACCCCCGGGCTCTGGGTCCAGCTGCTGCCTGTCCAGGGACTGCTGAGCCTTCTTTGCTTCTTTTCCTGGATCTGCAGGTTCCTGTCTCTACTTCTGTTGTCAGCATTAAACATACTTGGGTCTTTCTTCATCTTTGAAAATAGAAAATACAAAGCCTCCCGTGGCAGCCCTCTGCTTTGCCCCATGGCTCCACCTTATCTGCTCCCAGCCCGGCCAGGGTCCTGGAGCTGACCTCCCCCTCGCCGCCTCCTGCTGCTCAGAACCCAGGGCTCTGTTCCCACCCCTCCTCCACGTGAACTGGAAGTCCATGACCTCTTGTTAAACTTTTCTCCTTGTTGCCAAATGCAGTGATACTTGTCTTTGCTTATCTCTCTCTCGATCATGGAGGCCACTTCCCCACTGCTCAGAACTCTGTGTTCTTTTGAATTTAGTTCCTGTCCTCCCGCTCTCCATTAAAGGCTCTACACTGAGCGAGGTTGAGGGGGGGTGGGGGGGACAGTTTCTAGACTTCCTTCTGCCGTTCCCCTCGGCGATCATACCTGCTCTCCAACTCTCCGTTCCCCTCTGTAGGCCGATGGCTCCTGAATCCCTGCCCTCCTGCCTGGACCCTGGGCACCACACCAGCAGATGTCCACCACACATCTGCTGGCACCTGTGTCTCCTCTGACCGCAGAGGCTGCCTGCGTGGTCTCCTTCCTTCTCCTCTTAGACCCCTTGAATGCATTTTAAGCACTGGAGTCAGAGTAACCATAACCAAATGTCACTCGTAGCCCTTCCCTGCTCAGGACCCTCCTAGTGGCTCCCTCCTTGCCTGCAGGGTCAGGCTCCCACTCTCTGCCAAGGCCTGCCAGGTTCTTGGTGGCCTGGCTCCACCAGCCTGTGCTTCCTCACATCCACTCTGCACTGCCCGGGCTGCGTCGTCCACCCCACCCACACCCCACCCCCGTGCTCTTGCATTCTTCCTCTGCACACGCTGCAGCTCTGCCTAGAGCTTCCTTCCTGTCCCTCAGCTCTGCGGCTCAGGCCTGCTGAGACGAGCTGTCAGCTTAGCTCTCGCCTCTGAACCCCCTCCCAGCTCTCCACGCTGTGCCCTGTCCTCTCCCTTCCACGCGCTTGTGTGGGGTGTCTGAAGCTGCTGGTTCACCCGAGCTTCCCCACTAGATGGTGCTCTTTAAGGACCAGGACCTTCTGTTTTGTTCTTTTTTTGGTCTCAGGTCTTAGTTACAGCACACAAGACCTCCAGTCTTTGCTGTGGCAGGAGGGGTCTTTAGTTGCAGCATGTGAACTCTTAACTGGGACGTGTGGGATCTAGGTCTCTGACCAGGGGTCAACAGGAGCCCCCTGCATTGGCAGCACAGTCTTAATCCCCTGGACCACCAGGGATGTCCTTGTTTTATTCCTTACTGTAGCTGCTCCCCTGGCTTGCAACACAATTCCTCCTACCCAGTAGGTACTCAAAATTTTTATTTGAATGAATAAGAAATGACGGGATTCGTTAGCATGGACATTTAGCTGGAGATGTCATGGTGGCCCACCGTCAGCACAGGCCTTCAGGACACACTGGACATGTCTTATGGCACCTTCTCCGTTTCTGGCCTCCCCCTTCACCCCATCATTCCCCCCTCCCACCAAGGGAAGGACATAGTTACCCCTGAACCTTATCTCTCCGCTGACACTCTTGAGTGCAAGACTTCCTTTGTGCTTTGAAGATTCCAAGTTAACATTTCTTTCACTTATCTGGTAGGAAGGGGCTTCCAGGAAGGAGAGGAAGCCTGTGTCTATAGAAAACTTGTCAGAAGTAATTAGGTGGGACCGCAGAGGGGAACACAAGAAGCTAACTGTGAAATCCTATG
This sequence comes from Madoqua kirkii, assembly GCA_006408675.1. Classification (NCBI taxonomy): domain Eukaryota; kingdom Metazoa; phylum Chordata; class Mammalia; order Artiodactyla; family Bovidae; genus Madoqua; species Madoqua kirkii. The sequence continues at coordinate 37,671 of SJYC01053755.1, read as the reverse complement.
CTTTTAGCTACAAGGCAGAACCGTTGCTAGTGCCCCTGCATGACAGGGCCACTGCTGGGGACGGCAGGTGGATGGGATCGGCTCCGAGCTGGTTCTGCTACTTGGGGTCGTGCCATTCTGTCCACCTGATACGTGTTTGAGAAGTTTCCTAACAGTTAATTACAGTCCTCTTCTTCCTGCTTTGGTGTGAAGGCAACTGAGACCTGGGGCTGCAAGTCAGCCCCAGGTCCACGTTTTCATTGCATGTCTGCATAACCCCGTGACTTCAGGCACCTTGCTTAACTTCTCTAAGCCTGGTTCCTCTTCTGGAAATTGGCAGTGACTGGACTGCTGACGTCCAGGTTGGAAGGATTAAATGAAGTTAAAAAAGACGTGTGACAGGCTTGGCACAGTGAACCAGCAGGAGAAGAATATTCAGGAAATATTGAGATCCTGCAGATCTCATTCTGGAAGACAAGACTGGGTTTTAAAATAATACCTTGCGTTGCAGAAAACTGCAGTTTTCACAGCACTTATACAGGCTCACCATGTGTCAGGAAATGGGAGTTTTTAATCATTATTTGATAGTAGATAAACTAATTCAAAGACAAAAGCAGTTGAGTCTGGCAGATTTGGAGCTTGAATCCAGTGTCAGTAAATAGGAAGAGATCCTTTTCTAAAACAGAGACCCATCAAAGCCCCTCATCTGGCAGCTGAGACAGTAGGCACTGGGTAATTGCTCACGTGAGTTAGCTCTCCTTGAACTTGTATTTCCCTAGTGGCACTGGGGCCCATAAAGAGAATAGAACCTCTGGCTCAGGCAGTTCTGCTCCGCCAGCTCATCATGTAACTCCTGGGAGTTTTTAATCATTATTTGATAGTAGATAAACTAATTCAAAGACAAAAGCAGTTGAGTCTGGCAGATTTGGAGCTTGAATCCAGTGTCAGTAAATAGGAAGAGATCCTTTTCTAAAACAGAGACCCATCAAAGCCCCTCATCTGGCAGCTGAGACAGTAGGCACTGGGTAATTGCTCACGTGAGTTAGCTCTCCTTGAACTTGTATTTCCCTAGTGGCACTGGGGCCCATAAAGAGAATAGAACCTCTGGCTCAGGCAGTTCTGCTCCGCCAGCTCATCATGTAACTCCCAAGGAGAGGGCTTTCTCCCTGTTCTCCTGAACATGGAAGTCCACTGTGAGTTAGCGTACTTGACATGACCAGTAGGCTCTCCAAGCCCTGGACCTGCACGCCTGCCTTCTTCCATAGAGCATCATAAACGTGCTGTGCTGACGTGTGTCCATCTCCCCATGCCCTCTCTGTGACCCCTCCCCTCTCCTGCAGCCCCGAGGCCACTCTGCGCTCAGCCTTTCCATCTTGATTGAAGCAGCTTCGCATTTCTTTTTCCAATTCATGAGCGGCAGGTTGAAAAGGTTTCCTTTCTGTGTATAAGACATCGAGTCCCCCCACTGTCCAGGAATGTGTGGACCTGTTAGGCTTCACCTGGCCTCAGTGCACTCACGGATGACAACCCTGGCCTCCCTGTCCCGTGTGGGCCCCAGCACCTCATGTTTCCAAATAGAGTTTCTCCCACTCAGGTTGGTTGGACTCGGATGCCGGGGTCAGCCCCCAGCACATGAAGTAACTCCAGGTGTACACGGCACCAGTGGGGAGAGACCCCAGTGGGTCACGGAGACGCAGGCTGTTAGCCCAGCCCACCTTGCCACCTTTCATCAGGTTATGCAGGTTTAAATCTATCGCCAGGAAACCGAAAAGGCCTAAATGAAAATATTATCTCCTAGTCTTTCTGTCTTGTCTTGAAGGTGCTTGACATCCTCCAGCACATCCAGACCCTAGACCCGGGGCAGCACGGGGCGGTGGGTTACCTGGTGCAGCACACGCTGGAGCACATTGAGCGGAAAAAGGAGGAGGTGGGGGTGGAGGTCAAGCTTCGCTCCCACGAGAAGCACAGGGACGTCTGCTACTCCATTGGGCTAATTATGAAGCACAAGAGGTGAGTGCTCTGGCGCCCGCCCCCACCCCGTGTGGTTGCCGAGGACACAGCGCCGGGAGCTGCGGGGTCCTGACCCGGTGCAGCAGAGACCGAGGCCCATCGCGCCAAGGACCGAAGACCAAACCGTGTATCTCACCTTCCTGTTTGTTAAGAAGCAACTGGCTTTCCTAACTGGGAGCTCTTCTAACGATTGTAGCGTCCCGTCTCTGGGGAGTGAAGCCCTGTCGGCCGGATGCTTCCCCTTTTCTTCAGCCTGTCTGTCCCACGGTCTCGGCTCCTTGGATCTGAGTTCAGTAGGGACTTACCGCTGGGTCCTATGGCTGGTGGACGAGGCACAGTTAAGCCGCCCCCTAGAGCACCTGTGCTGATTCACATCCCGCCAGCAGGCCCGGCGCTGAGAGGCATGAGCCTTGCCACCTTGTGGCAGTGCCAGCCCTTGAAAAGTGTGCTTCTGTAGTAAGTGGTAAATGCCATTTCGTTGTGGTTTTAATTTTCATTTTCCTGGTTGCCACGCAGATCAAGGTTCTTTCCCTGTGTATACTGGCCTTTCAAGTTTCCTTTGATTAAGTGCCTCTTAGGGCATTTTGCGTGTTTTTTAATTGAGTTGTTAGTGTTACTGATTTGCAGTTTCTTTATCCTGTGTATTAGTCTCTATGGGCAATAAATTACAAATGTCCCTTCTCAGTTTTTAGCTAGTGTTTTCCATTCTTTTACTGCATTCTTGTTTTTTTTTTTTAAACTTTGTTGAGAAGTTTTCAAGTGCCTGTGAGAGTAGAGAGAGGAGTATAATAAACCAGGTGATGTTCCCATGTCCAGCTTCCAAGGTTATCATTATGAGGTCAGTCTTCATTTCACCTCCACCCCCTGACTCTCCCCCTCCTCCTTGGAGCAAATACCAGAGGTCATTTCATCTGTAGTTATTTTAGTAGCACTAAAAATATAAGGGATCTCTCTTTTTTTTCAAAAAACGTTTTGTTGTCATAACTCAGAAAAAAATCAACAATTTGTTAACCTCATCAAAAATCTAGTGACTTTAGTGTTTCCCCAATTTTACTACTCTCTGAGCAAACTCTGGAAGACAGTGAAGGACAGGGAAACCTGGCTTGCTGCAGTCCATAGGGTCACAAAGAGTCGGACATGACTTAGCGAGTGAACAGCAGCAGGGACGAGATCGAGTGAGCTTGTCAATAAGGGGGGTTCATGAAGAGGCCAGGAGTGAAATTGACTCAGCGTAGAGTAAGGCAGGTGGATCTGTAAGAACGTGAGCCTCGGAGAAGCCACGCCATCGCCTCCGTGTGCTGCTCCCCTACAACAGGAAGCTGATGTGTGGCTGCTCTTGTGTTGGTCAGGTACGGCTATAACTGTGTCATCTACGGCTGGGACCCCACCTGCATGATGGGCCACGAGTGGATCCGGAACATGAACGTCCACAGCCTGCCTCACGGCCACCATCAGCCCTTCTACAACGTCCTGGTGGAGGACGGGTCCTGTCGGTACGCCGCCCAGGGTGAGTGGCGGGCTCTGTCGGTACCTTAGGCACGCGTTTGAGCACTCAGATACTGCAGGCAGAGGTGGTCGGTCTGAGAGTCGGCAGTTGTCACACAGCCATCAACCTCATCAGGGCTGACACTTAGCTAAACGTAGGTGGGTATGTATTTTTGCAGCCATATGGACAGGTTAACTGGTCACTGCCCCGGGGTCTTCCTCACTACTCACCACCACACCCCTGTTCCAGGCTGTTGCCCACTTCTCTTCTGATTCATCATTGCCTCTGCCAGTCCTGTTTCCTAGCCACTGCCTCTGGCTCCCTCCAGGCAAGGAGGGGCAGTTTTTGCCCTGCTCATACTGCCAACCTGAACTGGAAGGCACGGAATGGGCTCTGTTGGGGGAGCCACTGTGGCACCCTGAAACTGGCAGCCAGTTAAGTTGTGCTTGGAGAGCTGTGCCCCCAGTGGCCATCGTGGGAACTGCAGGTCCCAGCTCTGGCTCTGAGAGCAGCTGGGAGGCGGCAGGTAGGTGCTTGGTAGGTGTTTGGGGCCACCACCAGCCCTGACGGGTGCTCACCCAGGGCCTCGTCGTCTCTGCCTCTCTCCATTTAATGGGATGAGCTTATTGCATGCCTGCCTGTCAAGGCATCCACATTGTTCATTCTATTCGTAAAAATTAGCACGAATGCTTTGCAATGCTGCTCTGTGACAGCACCTTCCAATGTGTATTAACTTCTGTGAGAACTCTAAATTGCTGTCATCCTTGTTGTCATCACATTTGATACACTGGGAAATTGAAGCATGTAGAGATGTGTAAATTTTACAGAGTACGGACACAGGCAGCTTGGTAAAGAGCCTTCTCCCTAACCATCATGCTGAACCTTTTTGCATCTCACCTAAAACATAAGGTTTGACCTAAGTCAGTATTATGTTCCGGTAAATCCGGTAATAGAAATGTTGGATGTATAAAAATCTCAGAAGTGCCAACAAGACTAGAAAAGAGCTCATGTTAATTACTGTTAATTCATCAGAATATGAGAGAGGATCTTATAAAAGAGAACTTCCCTTTATTGAGACCAGAGGTCACCTAACCTCCATCAGCACAGGGGGAGTTAGTTATGAGGGAGGTCGGCATGTACCCCATGTCAGATGGAGATACGGACAGTGGTTTTATTTAATGTAAGAAGTTGTGTCAGAAAAAAAAAATCCTACAAATTTTAGCAATCAGGTTATTTGGAAATTGCTGAATGATTCATGGCCGGTTTGCATCCCCACCAGTCACTCAGTGCGCATTTCACACTGCACGTCATGGAGCGCGTCATGAGAATAGAGGACACTGTCAGCTCTGGGGGCCGTGTTTGCGCCCACACCTTATCTGGTTGTTGCCCATTACATGGGGTTGATATGAAGACTTGTAGTGTCTGATATTTGGGTGTCTAGAAACAGCCATATTAACTTTGAAACAGGCTTTTTAGAGTAGGTAAAGCTGGGCGTTTGGTTTCAGGGTGCTCTGAATTTGTCCAGTGTCCCAGCGATTCAGGAACGCATCCTAATCATATCTGGGGCCAGCATGCACTGTAAGGCTCCCTGCAAGGATACTGTAACGACATTGTTGTTTTATAAATGTAGTATCTGCTTATCAGTTTCATACTCTCTAAAACTGAGATTGAAGGATGGTGAGTAAAGGTAGCAAATCACCCTTTTTAAGCTTAGATGCTGGGACTTGCAGGAAACTCTTAGGACTGAGCGTGGGTATCCCCGTGTGGTGGCTGCTAGCACTCTGCTGGCCCAAGGTCGCACTTGCCCCGCACGTGTGTGCGCGGGGGTGCTGGGCTCTGGCATTGAGCGCCGGGGAAGAGCTCTGTCGCAGCCCCCGGAGGCCGGCCCACCCTGCCCGGGGGGCCCTCTCCTCGGGGTTCTTCCCAGGCCTGGCCTTCACTCCTGTGGTGTCCTTAATGGTTGTGTGTGGTTGTTAGGTCTCTGTTCTCTCTTGGTAAAGAACAGTTCCTCAGTTCTCATCTTTTCCCCCCTTTTTACATGACTTTGACTGTTCTGAAGAGTCCAGACCAGTTGGCTTATAAATTGTCTTAACAGTCTGGATTTGTCTCACTGTTTCTTTGCATATCGTCTGTAAACCAGGAGTTAATCTCAGGTTGTGTTAGATGGAGTTGGGGTTTGGCTGGCGAGCTTGCTCTCGGGTGCTGTGTGTTTCAGTTGTGTATCATCCAGAGGCCGTGGGGTTCCATGTCCAGTCAGGGAGGCGGAGTTTGGTCACTTGGCCAGGACAGTGACACCCTGTAAGGGATAGTGTTGCGTCTGCAGTTAACAAGAAATCCATGGGGTCAAACTATGACCCAATCCTGTGTATAACTTGTTCCCCAGTGATGACCTTTGTCCTTATGTTTGTTTTAGCTCCTGTTGGCTCTTCCTGCCTAAATCATGATATGAAAGTTGCAAAATGGTGATTTTCTGCTGAGTGTGCCCTCTAGTGAAGCAGAGCTTTGCCTGCTCTCGCTTTCCTCTCCACCACCACCTCTCTCTCTTCTCCTTTCCCTTGGTGTCTCCTCTCTCCTTCCCACCTCCTCCCAAGGATTGCTGGATTTTTTGTTTAGTCAATGTGTTATAATCATTTGGAACAATTTTATACTCAGGTTAGCCCACATTTAGCCAGGGAGTGATCTTGAGAGGCTACATTTTAAAAGCACTTATTTAAATATATTTTTGAACATTTATGAGTTAATACATTTGCATTAAAGTATTTTTAAACTTTCATCTTCTAAATTTTCAACCTTTGGCTGCATTGATCCTAGTAATCTGGGCAGAGCCCATTAATGAATGCCTTTCTCTTCGCTCTCCACAGAAGAGTGAGTTATAAGCCACATATGTGTGCGCCATCCTCAAATAGTTTTAGCCAGCAGCATTAAAAGATGTTTTCCATCAGTATTTTAATAGGCTCTATAGCACTGTGGGTGTTTGTAATTTTTCCTACCACTAGGGGGGCGTGCTTTAGTATTTTTCTGATAGCAGGAACTCCTGTCTCAGCTTCCCTGCATGCTGCTTAATCTGGAGAAAGTGACTATCCCAGATGCTCTGAATTTAAGCCAGCTGCCACACTGCAATGTCAGGAATTGGGCTGTGCTGTGAAAACCTGGTTCTTGGGTGCTTCGTGTGTGACAGTAAAGCAGCTGGGTGAATGCTTGGGTCCAAGTGCGCCCTCAGCCAGCGTCAGTTTTATCTTGCATGACTTGTCTTCCACTTTCAAACTAAAGTTGCCTCCACAGCCCTCCACCCCACCCCTGCATGGACACCGCCTGCGGCAGTCTGCATGCCCTGTTAACTGCGCTGATTCCCCTTGTCAGGGCTGGAGTGTAAATTTGCAGCCACCTCAGAGGGCGGTTTGGTGCTGCCGTTTAAGTTGTCAGATTCTCAAGTGCCGTTTTCCTCTGACGTGGCAGCTCCCCCGGTCGGTCCTTCCACTAGAGACGCCCTCACACAGGGGGCCTGCGTCCTCTTATTATGACAGAGAAACAGTCACACGTGGGCCTCGCCTGCCCAGTGGAGGCGCGTCCAAACTCGGGGATGCTAGGCTGCCGCCAAGTGAACCACGTGCAGGGCAGTGCTTACTGTATGCTCTGTGTGAATAAACACACGCAGGACAACATGGAGTTACCTTCTGAGTGCATTAAAGTATATTCAGCCGCACATGTATGTGTTTATACAAGGACTGGGAAGCTAGACCCGCAGTCCCAGTGGTTTCCTCTTGGGAGGGTCTGACAGGTGCCCCCAGAGGACTCATGGGTACCATTTCTAGGCTTTTACAGGGAGGCATGTGTATATTTTGATGTAGGTAGCTGAAAATTTTAAATAAAATCAGAAACATTTCTCAGAAAATATTGGGGGAATCAAATTCTTCCCACGATTTTTCCAGGCATTTTAAGTAGTCCCTGTTTAATAGTTTGCTCTTTCTTAAGTTTTATTTCACTTAGATTTCTTCCTTCAAATTTTTTTAAAACTTCAAAAAAATTTTTTAAACTCATATAGTGGATTGTGAATTATCTTCCCCTCATAACTCGTAGCTGCCAATTCAGTGTCCTGTTTTACTGGGAGCCCAGGCAGGCAAACACACCACATTCAGTCTGTGCTCCTGGTGGACAGCTTGGAGTCCCCGTGGACTCTCACTGCCCCTTGCCTCTTGTTTTGGGCCCATGTTCAGAATCCTGTGCACCTGCCCAGTCATGCTGTCCTTAAACAGATGGGTGATCATGACCTGACACTGACCTTCCTGCCCTCTTGGCGACACTCAGATGCCAAGTGTCAGCCAGCACCAAGCTGCTGCTTAGTGATACTTAGGGAAAGGGGGAGAGAAGCGGCACGGAAGCACATATCTGACTTTCTTCAGAGCAGGTGCTGGACATATTGTGGTCCAGACAGCTCTGTGTTGGGGGAGATTTCCTGTCATCCTGGCCCCTGCCCACGAGGTCATGACAGGCCCCAATCGTGGCCGCCAGAAGTGTCTTCAGACATTGCCGAGCATCCTGTGTGCGGCAGAGTGGCCCCCAGAGGAGAACAAAAGGGGCTTTGATCTCTTGTTGGTGAGCCCAGATTCCCTGCCATCATCTCTTGAGCATCTCTGGGGCAAGAAAAGCCCACAGGGAGGCAGCTGGCCAGGTTAGGGCCCGTGGCCGTGTTCGCATCCCCATTGGCCTCCCCAAGGCAGGTATGCCCATGACCCCTCGCTCACTGCAGGAGGGCTGCATGGGCAGGACAGCAGATATTTTCAGTCGGCGGCATTTTAGAAAGTCCAAGTTTGTTTTAATGTCGAAAACAAGTGTAAAGAAGGAAGTGAAATCATCTCCACACTCTGGTGGTCACAGCAGGGAGAAACCAGTTAGCAGAGCCCCCAGTTTCCTCTTGGACTCCCCAGGCGCCTGTTTGTGGAGCACCGTCCCGCAGCCTGCCTTCCGAGGCAGCCTGTCCGGGCCCTGGGGTCTGTCCCAGCCTGTCCTCCCTGACCGCTGCTGGCAGGACAGTGCACAGGGGCGCCGTTCTTGGTCTGCTTCCCCAGCCCCAACGGTGGCCTTGGGCCGAGTCCTCACTCTTGCTGCGTTGGCCCAGCCGCTAGAGGGCCTCATGAGTGGAGCCTCTCGTGGAGCCCTGTGAGGGTCACAGGCGCTGGAGCCCGGGCAGGTCTCGCGGTGCCTGGCGCACCGTACATGCCCAGTTTAAAAGAGGTCACATAAAATGTGTAGCTGTATGCACGTGTCACGTAGCAGCGCAGGTGTTTGGCCTTCCTATCCTTTCATAAGACGTGGTTTTGCTCCCGCTTCCCTTGTCGCGTCTGTTGCTCGTTTTCCTGGCTGGCTGGGATGTACTGAGTTAACGTGCCCGTTTATTTACACAGTGACCTGCAGGTGGACATGTAGACTTGCTGCCTTTTTTTTTTTCTTTTCTTTTGCTCTCCTGAGCGATGCTGAGGCAGTCTGTGGATATCTGTATTTGCTTGTAATTGGTATGTGATTTCTCAAACTTGTATGTCCCCATGTAATCTGAAGAATCAGCCTTAAACAGCTATAAGCACAGAAGTTCTCTAAATGTTCCTTCTTGGGTTGAAGAAATATATTACAGATTGAATCACAAACTCTTTCCCCCTCTCCTGAAAGACAAGCATCAGTTACAAGTTACAGGCAGTGCTTCTGGGAGGCACTCGTGTTTATCCTGTGGTGTTTATCCTGTGTTCTCAGGGTGCAGGGCACCGCAGGGCCTGCAGGTGTATTTCAGGATGTTTAACGAGCGGTGTAAGAGAGAACCTGCTGCACCATTGGTGTTAGCCGGTAGACTGGGCGTGCACAGGGACTCTCTGAATTGATTGTGACTCATTGATCAGAACCCAGAGCACCCTGGGACGCAGTCAGAGCAGGCAGGCCTGCCTGGCCAGCTGCTCTCTGGTACAGGTCAAGGGGCTGGGCCCTCCTGGCTGGGGTCCCACAACCAGTCTAGGCCAGGCCTCCACGGCCAGTGGGGAAGGGCTCACAACCCACCGTCTTCCCATTGGGTCCATGGAGGAGCCGTTTCTCAGATAGCTTGGGGAGGGAGAAGCCATCTGAAAGGATGTTGGTCTTTATACCTCCACGTGTTGTCACCTCTTTTTTTATTATTTCCATTTTAGAGGAGTCATTTTCTATTGCTGTCTCTAGTGGCAAAACATGGAGCAGAGAAGGGAGGGGGCATGGTTTTCCTAAGAGCTGATACAGATGGCATAACCCCTACCCTCTAGGGTGCAGGGGCGTGAGCCATTGTTCCACTTCTCCCCGGACCCCACATCAGCACTGGGAGCTGGGCCCTCGCCCTCGGAAGCAGAGGCCAGCACTGCAGCGTGCTCTGGGGTGGCAGGGGCAGGGGGGGTGTGACAGAGGACGCAGGGAGAGACCTGTGACCTGGTGCTGGGAATGCTTCAGAAACTTCACTAGTGAGGACAGAACAGGCTAGGACACCCTCGGCCCGCTGTGTGTGTCAGATCAGGTGAGACAAGCCCTCTGCACCTCCAGCCTGCAGACCCCGAAGGGGCTGCTGGAGTTCCGCTCAGAGAGGAGGAAAACATTGGTGTTCTCTGCGGAGCTGGCAGGGGACCCGTGCCCCCTCCCTCCATCCTCTAGTGCCCCCTTATCTCTACCTCTTCCCTCCCAACTTCCAAAAACATCTGTTTCTTCCCCCCGCCGCCACCTCAAAAATGCGCTCAGAGATTTCTCCAGAGGTCTTCTGGATAAAAGAAGCTGCAGAAAAACCAGTTTTAATGAGAATGTCCGTGTGCCTCTCTGCCAACAGAGAACCTGGAGTATAATGTGGAGCCTCAGGAGATCTCCCACCCCGATGTTGGACGCTACTTCTCAGAGTTCACGGGCACTCACTACATCCCGAACGCAGAGCTAGAGATCCGGTACCCAGAGGACCTGGAGTCTGTGTATGAGACGGTGCAGAACATTTACAGCGCAAAGAAAGAGAACGTGGAGTAGAGTCTCGGGGACGTCAGACCTTTGCTGCTGCTGCTCTTTTCCACGACGATGGGGTTCGGGGTGCAGACATCCCCTTGGATCCCTCTGGACTCACCACCGGGCAGGCCACTCAACCGGTCATGCTGGTTGCCTCCTACCAGTGGAAATCACGTGTGCTCTCTCCGCCAGCTGCAAAGACAGTGTTGCTCTCCGCCTACACTAGTGATTCATTTGACAGGCACTGTCTCAGTGGCATGGCTTGTATGCTTGTCCTGTGGTGACCGTTTGTGACATGCTGTCTTCATGACGTCTCACCGTTGACACTTAAAACCGTTCTTTTTCCTCACACCCCCTCCCCACCCTGCATCGCGTCTGTCTACGTCGTCTCAGAGCGTTTCGTTTGCTGGACAGGTGGGGTTGTCCGTTGGCAATCGTTTCTCTCTGATCTCTTTGTGAACCGTGTGTGCTCCTCGGCCAGGATGGTCTGTCCTTTTGCCCAAGGCTGAAGCTCTAAGTGATCTTGGCCGCATAGTGGATCTGGAGTCATGAACAGACTAACAGTAATCAGAATCATTCAAATTTTTTCCCCTAACTTTTAAAACAGATTTCCGGCATTTTATCTTTTTCTTGAGAGCGTGACACAGTTTTGCTTTCCCAGATTCATCTCTCGGATTTACGCTCATATCTCCTAAGAATCATTAGGTTTTTTTATTTTATTACATAAAATTATTTGAAAAAATGCATAGTAATAGTCTTTGTGAATGGGTTTTCCCACTTTCATCTACTATTCCTCCCTTAAAAATAAGTGGGTTTTTTTTTTTAATCTACTCCAGTATCGTAAATAGATCTTAAATCAACAGTGAGTTCTCTTTGTAGTAGGAAAGTACAATCTGCTGTTAAAATGTCTGCTTTTTAGAAACCATGCTCCGTGGTCTCCAAAGACCTGAAAATGAGGTTTTACTTTTATAACCAGAAACAAGAAGAAATAATGAAGCGCAGAAACTGAAAAGGGAAGGGGTGGCCTCATGCTCCCTGTTCTCCCTTAGAATCACTTCAAGGCCTTTTTGAACGTGGCAGGGTAGAAGTAAGTGAAGTATCTCCGGTGTAAGAGCGCGGGCTCAGCGGGAAAGGAAGGAAAGGAGACAGCGTGGCCGGCATGCTGGAGCCACCGTTGCCATGACACAGCAGGAGGAAGCCTGTGCTCAAGCCCTGAGATTCCAGCTTCATTGCCAGGTGCTGCCGGCACCCGTCTTTTCCACGTTTGTGGTACCCAAGCAGGAAGGCACCTTGTCCTAACGCAGCTCTGGACTCCCACCGTTCTCCTCCTGCCGCTTCTCCAGCGGGCCAGCCTGGTAGTTGACCTACAGTAGCTAACTTCTGAAGCTAGAACCTAGGTACTCTGCTCTCTTAAGGTGAAAAGATTTCCAATTGCTCTAGTGAATGAAGCTCTGGGGGCCCTGATCCAGCCACACCTCGCTGGCCGTCTCTCCCTTTGCATGCAGTATCTCCATACTACGTTTGGTGACCGCTTCTTGTTTACCCTTCAGAAACCCTGGGATGACTGAGGTTTGGAGAAGCCACCTGAGACCACTTCCCAGCTAGTGACAGTTCTGAGCAGCTAGTAGAAAGAGATGGGGATTTGGCTAGCCAGCTCCTTCCCACCCCAATTAGCTCTGGTCCAGGGCCCATGTTCCTCATTGGTCCAATCCAAAGTCACATGGTCTGGACGCGCATTGGAAATGGTGACCACTCAGCACCCGGCCTGCCCAAGGTTAGGGGCGTTTTACACTACTCTCATTTAAAGGTGAAAGTTAGATACTATGGCATTAATATTAATGAGATGCTTTACTAAGAATCTGTGGCGCATGCTGAGAGTTAAAATTGTTGGTTTTCTGGTTTGATTTCCTTTTTTCTTAGAGTGACATTGAAGCCAAGAAAGATGGTTTTACCTTTACTGACCCGATGTAAATATGTATCTAGACTGTTTCTAAATGTGTTTCTCCATGAATGCTTCATTTGGCTCCAGGAAGCCTGTGACACCTGTGTAAGTTGGTCTTTGGGCACTTTATATTTTTCTAAAAATGTGTTTTGGATCCTGTACTCTAATAAATCATAAGTTTCTTTTTAAAATTTTTCCAAATGTTTTCTCCACTTAAAAAAAGAAAAGCCCTGTTACAAAAGTAGAACTTTCACAATGTTGAAATCTCACTCTTTGGATATAGTGACTTCTTTTCTCTTCCAATGAATGCCAAGGTTTTTTGTACAATAATTAATAAATGGAACTTATCCAGTGAAACCACACAAATGGCCTGCCGGGTTTCGTTCCAGGTAGACAGCCCAGCCATGACAACAGCAGAGTCTTGCTTGGTTCTCATTGATTGAAATGGGCGAGAATTGACGCTCCTGCCTTTTTCTAACATCTGTGAGCGGACAGAGTACCTTTATACTGTGATTTCCCTGCCAAACGTTAACCTTCTGAGCTGGCTGCTTACCTTGAGAGTGGTTGGAACGCAAAGATTGCTGCTTTGTAATGACATCAAGTCACACGTCTTGAAGCGAGAGCTGTGGATGCCTGGTGAGGGAAACCCGGGCTCTCGGGGTGTCGATGCTGACCCCACAGCCGCACCCCCACGGCACGTCCCCAGCTTTGCACCTCCTACCTTGAGAGTGGTTGGAACGCAAAGATTGCTGCTTTGTGATGACATCAAGTCACACGTCTTGAAGCGAGAGCTGTGGATGCCTGGTGAGGGAAACCCGGGCTCTCGGGGTGTCGATGCTGACCCCACAGCCGCACCCCCACGGCACGTCCCCAGCTTTGCACCTCCTGCCGGGTCTCCCCTGTGGTCACGCGTGCCGTCACACTCGTCGCAGCTGAGCGGTCCCCAGTTGTGCACGCTCGGAACCGTCCACATGCTGTTGTTCATTGTCACTCCCCAGGAGGAGAGTGTGGTGGTGTCTTCCCAACTGCTCAGGCCCTAGAGCTTTCCTGCATACTCACTGCAACCCTCCCCGCCCACCTGAGGCCCAAGGTTTGCAGGCGTGCTTTGGGAAACACTTTCAGTGAGGTGTCAAGTTACACCCAACCTTGTCCATGTCACCAGCAGACCAGTCTGGTCAAGCGTCTCATTTGAAAGTACAGTCCATCTAATCGCAGTTTGAGAGGCTGGCTTTGTGGCCTGTCTGCCAGAACCTCACAGATGTCCATTGGGAGTGACATTAACACTGCAAACCCGTGTTACTTCAAAAACCTGTGTTAATACCCTTGATCAGTTTTATGTTTTTGAATATCCGTTTAAAGTCTTGTTTCTACTTTTAAACTGTCCGAATCCTAACATATTAAGCTGAGTCGTGCTTTAGCGTCCTGAGCTCTGGTCTGCTACCGCCAGGCCCATTTGCTGTAAAGGGGGAAGTGGGGGATGTGTCTTTCCTTCCTCTTTGAAGCCGGACTGCCAGAAGCCTTTTCTTTGGGAAGTGTTTTGTGGTCATAATAATCAAGCTGTTGTTGCTCTTTGTGGTTTTTGTTTGGCAGTTTTTTGTTTTTGTTTTTAAAGGGAAGAAGAAACTGTTCACCTAGAAGAAATGCAGAATTTGGCTCCACGATGGTTTGGTTTTGGAGAAAACAGCTGTATTGCGTGTATTACATTGTATTACGTCAGGCCAGGCACCAGGCACAACTGTTTATAACCCTCACAGCAACCCTTTAGGACGCGGGCCGGGCGGTGAATATTTCTGCGGGCTGTGTAAAGTCTCTGTCACATATTTTTGTTGGTTGGAAAAATGTAAGGAAAAAAAAAACATTCTTAGCTTGAGGGCTGTGAGGCGGCAGGCTGGAGGGGGCCAGATGGCCGTGGGCTGTAGTTCGCTGAACCCCGCTGAGGAATAGGCCCGCCGAGTCCCCCGAGCCGACCGCTCCCAGTTGGAGAGCCCGGCCCCGAGCTCCAGCTCCCCACAGCCACGCTGCCGACAGCCTCAGCAGCTACCTCACAAACACCCCAACCCTCTGCCTTGCCGCACCCTTAACTCCCATGTTTCAGTTCTGAAACTTTAGAGAATCCTGAGAGAAAAGAACATCCCTTCGGTGAATAAAATTTATGTGCAAATACAGAAGAGATGTATTACGGCCACTTAGCAATGATTGTGTCAGGGTCACGCTAGCTCTGTAATAAATAGACGCAGAAATGTACGGTGGCTTGAACACAGAAGAACTTTCTTGGCTGACATAAGACGGGGCAGGGGGAGTGGGTTGGCGGGCGGCCCTACACGCCATCACCTAAGGACCCAGGACCACCACACGTGGCTTCCGGAAGCCCCCGGGCCCCCTGCCATCCGGTAGGAGTAGGGAGCATGGAGGGACTTATCTGGAAGGGCCCTGGGGCGCAGGGTCCTTGCGCTGAGGCGGGCAGTGGCACTCACTGCTTCCCCTGTCCTTCCCGCAGGGAGGCCAGGATGGAGGTGAGGGGACAGAGGTGGCCAGCTGGTTGTCGCTCCGGGTGTGCCCATCCCCTGTGGGACCCGCTGCTGCCCAGGGAGCTGGCCGCTGCAGCTAGGCGGCCCAGTCCAGAATGGCCTTGCTGCCTCCTGGCCCAGCGCCACCACCAGCAGTGGCCGTTCCTGCCAGCCGCTCTGCCACCTCAGACCCATCCTCGTGACAGATGGCCTCGGGGGGAGGAGCGCAGACTTCACGAGGTGAGTCACGCCCAGAACTCCTGCCTCCGTGCCCAGAACTTGGGTCACCGACACACAGCCTCATTCCCGAGGAGGTGGGGACAGTGAAAGGTGTGTGGGGTCCCCGCCTTCTCTGTGCCTCTCACCCACTTCCTGCCCAGCTCTCGGTTCTCTCGGAGTTCAGCTGTCCTTCCCACCAGTCCACACCCCACTCCCAGTGCCCGTTCACTGGTGAAGCAGGGATAGGACAACTGCAGTGGAAGCTGCCGCTTGGAGAAAGAGTGAGACGCAGGCCCTGGGCCCTGGATGATGAGATACTGCAGGGTAGGGGGGTGAGGCCCCCTCCCTGCAGGGGATGTCTGTGGGGATGGTGGCACCCTCCAGGAGGGACTCCCTCCTCCAGTGCTCCCCGCACCCCATCCTGCCTTCTGGGGCCCATCCTCTCTGGTCACTTGACCAGTGGGTGCTGGAGGTGGCCCCTTCCTGCAAGCCGTGTATTCTTCACAGCTCCACTCCAAGATGTCCATTTGTTTCCAGAAGCTTTTGATACCTCCGGCAACAATTCCCTCAAAAACTTAGCAGGCTACCTCTGCTGATCAGGTTCTTTTCCAGAAATCTGCTTTCTTTCCTCGCTTCTCTGCCCGGTGCCTGTCCCTTCTTCCTGACCTAGATGGCAGCCACCTGACTCTGCTATGGCCGGAGCTGAGTCTCACTGTAACAGGCAAGTGTCTAAGGGGCCTTCGTGGCTCAAACTGATTTCCATCCTCCTCTCTCGCCACAGTGTCCTGAAACAGTGATGTTCCCAACAAAGGGAGCCTGGGAGTTCTGACTCTTCGGCTTGGGGTCTAAACCAGCATGTTTTGGCCTGAGTATTCCTCTGGTACCTTGCTATCAGCTGCAAAGAGCAACCAGCACCCTGTATTCAAGTGTCTTTGACGACTTCCCCTAGACCTGCTGCAGTGCCTGCGGCTCCACCTTGCAAGTTGTAAGCAGCAATTTCACCAAATATAACCCCCAGCACAGCGCTCCCGCCTCCCAGGCACCCAGCTGCTGACACCCTATAGTGTGGGGTTTGGCACAGCAGTTCTTTCAAGTGTGGGTTTCTGAGGGGGGTGGGGGTTTCTGTGTTTTGGTTTTAAGTTCAAAGTGGGCTAATTTTTCCAGAGGAAGCTCTATTTCCTGTTTGACTGTGGGAAAAAAAAAAAGACAAACTAAAGACAGTGATGTCAGTGTCTTCTGGGGAGTAGAAAGAGCTATACAACTCATTGTTTTGGAAATTTAGGAAAAGAAGTTGTACAGAATGAAGAAGAATGGAGACGAGAAGAGCCGGTTCACTCTCGACTGCTCGTGTGGTTAGGTCAAATGTCCATCTGCTTTTAAACAAGACAGAATTCTTAATGGAAGTGTTGGTATTTAGGTTGTTGAATCTGGGAGCAATTTGAGAGCACTTTGAGAGTTCTGAGCTTTCCCCGTTTGCAGAACACCAGTCTTCTCAAGGTGGTGGGGGTCTCCCATAATCTGCCATCACTATGGGCATTCCTGGCTGCTCCTGCCCAGGTGGCTTCCCCTCGGCGTCTCTTGCCTGTCTCCACCCCAGTGCTTCTCAGCCTTGTTTTCCCAGTAATTCCTCCCCGCCCCGCTCCAGGACCCTTTTTACTTAATTTTTTCCGAAATGCCCTCACCCCATGAGATAGTTTTGACCTCTTTTTGAAAAGTTGAGGTGAAATTCATAGAACATAAAATCCAGCACTTTATTTCAATTTTTTTAATTTATTTTTTTTAATCTTTTAGCCATGCCACACAGCATGTGGGATCTTAATTCCCCACCTGGGATCAAACCCACGCACCCTGCGTTGGAAGCATAAAGTCTTAACCCCTAGACCGCCAGGGCAGTCCCTCACCATTCTGAAGTATACAGTCAGTGGCGTTTAGCACATTCACTATATTGGGCAGCCACCACCTTTGTCTAGATGTAAACATTTGACTGCCTCAAAACCAAACCTTGACCCTGTGAAACTGCCACTCCCTGTTTCTCCTCCCTGCCCCCCACCACCCCAGTCTGCTTTCTCTCTCTGTGGGCTTGTCTATTCTCAACATTTTATATAAAGAGAATCATATAACAGACTTTTGAGGACTGGTTTATTTCACGTAGCATCATGTTTTCAAAGTCCAACCAGTCTGTAGCATGAAACAGTATTTCCTTCTCTGGCCAAGTAATATTTATGCATGGACCACACTGTTTATCAATTCAGCTGACGGTGGACACTTGCATTGTTTTCACCTTTTAACCCCTGTGAATAGAGCCGCTGCAAACTGCTATGAAATTTTAATACCAGACTGTATATCCACTGAGGTATCGTATGTGTATCTGTCCATCAAGAGTAATTGTTCTTTCACTCCCACCTGGGAGGCAGCATTGGGAAAAGTCCGTCTGTCCCTTCCTACTTGACCACTAAAAGTGTCTTTTAGTGTGCCCACCTTTGTGCCAGGAGCTGTAGTGAATACAGAAGTAAATTTATGCCAAAATGTGTATTCCAGAGAACTTTCTTGATATGTATTGCATAATAGTCTTTGCTTAGTATATTGACTTGACCCCACAGTCTCCTGGTGGCTCAGACAGTAAAGAATCTGCCTGTAGTACAGGAAGTGGGGGTTTGATCCCCAGGCCAGGAAGATCCCCTGGAGAAGGGAATGGCAACCTGCTCCAGTCTTCTTGCCTGGAGAACCCCAGTGGACCAGAGGAGCCTGGCAGATGACGGTCCATGGGGTCACAAAGAGTCAGACACTACTGAGTGACTAACACTTTAACCAGCATCTCTTAGAACGTGTTCCTTAAAAAAAAAAAAAAACACACACACACAACTATTAGAGAGTTATTTGCCTCTTATAAAAGTAGGATTTTTAAAAACTGTAGTTACAAAGTTTTCTGAGTAATGGCCGCCTTTGTTTGCCACTATGTCCTAAATTGCCTCCTCGGAGAATGTGAAAGCTAAAGGACCCCTGAAGAATCAGCTGCTAGAACCTCGGTTCCTGGTATTTTACAGAGAGAAGTAATGAGGCCCACTGAGGTTCAAGTGACTTGATCTGGTGTGGGTCTCGAAGCAGGCACTAGAGCCTGGGCCTTCAGACTTAACCTCAGAAAACACCTTACTGGTAATACCACCTCTCATTATTCGGGATTCAGAACCTTGTTACTTCTTCGCCGACTGTGCTGTGACCATCACCTGGCCACCTGCAGCCACTCTGTTTCACTCGCGTTGACTCTGTTGAGGGAAAATGAGGACGTGTTATTCTCCCTCCCCATCCCAGCAATGTGTGCTCTTGAAGTTGGGAATACCCTCTTCCAAGGTGGTAGAGACTTTTGCAAGGAAGCTGCTTTTCACTCCTGCAGACTTTGTGAGGTATGTAAGAGGTATGCTACAAACTGCACGTAATTCACATGCACAATTTGCTGAGTTTGGATATATGCATTCACTTGTGTTCCCATCACCACAATCCCTGTGATAAACAGGTCCATCATTTCCAAAAGTTTCCCTGTATCCCTTTGGGCTTTGGGGTTTTCATTCCCCAAAACCTCAGCTTTGCACATGGGCATGTTACTGAACCAAATCGTCTGCTCGCCCAGGAACAGTAAAGCCCATCTAGTGCCACCAGGTGGTGGTGAAAGGAAGTGCAGCGTTTATTGTAGGCGCCAAGCAAGGACTTCCAGGACAGCTGCTGCCCCCAAACCCCAAACTCTCTGATAGGGTTCAAGACAGCATTTTTGAGGGCCAGGTGACACAGGGGCATCCCAGGGTCTGTGATCAGCTAGTGCACACAGTTCTCTGACTTGGCGGCGGTGAGGTAATGGGGTGATGTCAAGGGGTAACTGTCCATCCCTACACAGCTGTAGGTCTCAGGGACTCCTTGTTTGTGGTCATGATGTAGTTCACATCTTCCATTTGGTGGGAGTATTAGCAGGTGGGGCCTCTGGGAGGTGATTAGGTCATGAGGGTGGAGCCCTCGTGGTAGAATTAGTGCCCTTATAAAAAGGGACCTCAGACTGTTCCCTCACCCCCGCCATCATATGAGGACACAGCAGGAAGCTGGCTACCTCCAAACCAGGACCCGTGCTCTTCACCAGACACCAAATCTGCCAGCACCTGGGCCTTCCTCGTCTCCTGAACAGTAAGTGTTTGTTGTTGAAGCCACCCAGTCTGTCGGTGTTTTTGCTAAAGGAGCCCAAACTAAAATAACAGCTCTCCCGGAAACAGAAAAAAAGGCAACCCTCCCATTAAAGATGTTGACAGCTTTCAGTGACGTTCCCTGTGAGAAAGTTTCAGTGAGAACAGGTGGGTGGAGTTGGTGAAGGTCAGAAGGGTAGTCTCAGGGCACACACTGTGTGACCTCCTGGCAAAGTGTGATTTCCTTGTGCATTCAACACCTTTTGCCTTTCGAGAGATTAGCAGCTGCCAGCCAAAGATGCTCAGAGGACCGCCTGTTGAGTCCTTGGTTTCTCAAGATGGTGACTCGGTCACATATTTATATGGGTGTGTTATGTACCAACAGCTAAATTTCCTCCTTGCATATTAAGTCTTGCATGTAACTTTTCTCTCAATTAGAAATGGTCCAAGCACCATTTATCATGGCTTGCTGATTCCAGTTTGCTTTGCCTTCTGCTTGGAGCTTGAGGGTGGGGGTGAGGGGGGGACAGAGGGCTGGTTCTTGGGGCTGAGGTGCACACGTCTGATGTGTGAAGCTGCGGTCCCCACAGTGAGCCCCACTGGAGGGAGGGGAGGTGGAAGTCTCCCTCACAGCTGCATCGTCCTGCGGTAATAGAGACAAAGAGACGGTTCTGGGGTGAGGGGGGCTGGGGCATATGCTTTGTAG
The DNA here is from genome assembly GCA_006408675.1 of Madoqua kirkii. Classification (NCBI taxonomy): domain Eukaryota; kingdom Metazoa; phylum Chordata; class Mammalia; order Artiodactyla; family Bovidae; genus Madoqua; species Madoqua kirkii. Next base: position 17,672 of record SJYC01053755.1, on the reverse strand, counting down.
TTTGCTCTGAGAGGACAGATACTGCTAAGTGTCACTGTCTGGGCAAGGTGCATCCAGCATGTCACCCCCAATCAGGAGGCACAGCTCCCCAAGGCCAACTGTACCCCTAGCCTTAAATGCACATTAAGCTCCAGCACCGTGTGACCTGCCAGGAGAAGACACAGAACAGGCGCACGGAGACAGCCAGGATGGAGCGGCCACCACGCAGGATGGCCCAGGGATCCTGCCAGCTGGTCGCACACCCCAGGCTCTGCTGTCCTCTCCGAGTAACTCATGTTCCCGCAGAGAGAAAGAGTGGTGACTTTCCATTTTCCTTCCCTGGGTGACTCAGAAGAAAGCGAAATCTGTTCCCGGCTTGTTTCACTACTTCTGTCGTTTCTCTTGCTGAGCAGCGCAGATTGAAGGCGGAGGGAGACTTCTCCACTCCCGCGCCACCTCCTGATCCGTTCTTTCTGCGATCTGCCCTCCTCTCCACCTCGCATCTGCCTTGTTCGCCTGGAGACGCTGCGCCTCTGTGGTCCTTTCATTTTAAATGGAAGTGCCCCTCCCTTAGTCCAGGGGTGGGCAGGTCTCAGGGGTGAGGTTTCAGCCACACATCGCTGCCACAATTCCACGAGAACACAACAGGCTGGGAAAAGTCACAGGAGAGGGGCGGTAGCTTCCAAAACGCTCTCTTTGGGGTCATGTTCCGGCACTCAGTTCCTTGTGGGGACAGCCCCAAGGACCAGGGCCGGCTGTGTCTCCCTGGGCGTAGAGCCATCCGGACTTCGGGAGTGCCCTGCCATCTCCCCATCCGTGGCTGTGGGAGGAACGAGGAGGAGACAGTGGTCGCATGGGACGAATCGAGGGGGCTTAGGAAGGAAACTGGCTGTGTGGTCTCCCACCCTGTGTCAGGGAAGGGCAGACGAGGAAATGAGGACTGCCTCCTGTCTCAGGAGGGGTCTGCTGAGTCCTGATTGTTAGATGAAGGGCTCACCCCTTCTTTGACTCATGTTTCAACCTTCATCAGGTCAGAAATGGAGTGAGGAGCCCCCTGATAAATGGAACCTGCCAGACTGGAGGGGCCTGGACGAGACCCCGAGGTGCATGTCACTTGTGTGCATTCTTTGCTCCGCACTCCCTCCTGGAGCCGGCAGGAGGTGCTGGCCCTGCAGTGAGTTCAGCAAGGGTGATGTCCCTCGCAAATTGGAAAAAATGTGGGAAACACCTGGATCAAGTCCCCAGATGGAGCCTCACCAAGCCTGTGGGGCGGGGGGTGAGGGGAGCAGATGGAGACCAGCATCATGCTGATTCTCCTGGACACCTGCTCCTGTGAGGTCACCACCAAGCCTCAGCGTCCATCAAGGGAGACAGTCACACAGCCTAACAGCAGAACAGTGTGAATCCCCAGAGGATCTGTGCCTAAGAGGACACCCAGAGGTCTGTGAGGAGATCCAGGAAAAGACTTGACTGTTCCCAGCCTTGGCACATCTCGGAGATCAGTTGTCTTGTGGGGTGAGGGCTGGGGGGCTGCCTCATCCAGGAGGCTGACGATGCCCCCCAGCCTGATGGGGCCAAGAGGAGAAGATGGGAGACTCTGCCTTCAGAAAAGTCACATCATTCAGTCCTTGTGTGCTGAGTGGATGCTGTTATTATCAACCCGCTTTACAGATGAAGAAACTGAGGCTCAGTGACAGGGCACTCCAGATCTCAAAGGGGAAAGAACCACATGGTGGAGGAGGATGGCTCCCCCAGGGGACAGGGGACGGAGTGGCACTGATTCTCCTTTGGTTACAAGTTGAGAGGCTGGGAACCCTGCAATGGTGTCTGATTCCCCCCAGGCCCTAGGGGGCAGCAGAGCGTCATAACTGACCTTGCTTTGCAGTGGACCAGACTCAAGTTCCAGAGAGGCTTCTGTTGCTAACCAGCGTGGGCTGGTCATTTAGCCTGCAGCTGGGTCTCTGTTTCCACTGGGCTGGCAGAGAGACAGAGACCTCCATGGAGCATGTTACTCACCTTTGCGTCAGGAGCAGCAGATCCCTGAGGGCTCACCTAGCTCCAAGACTTGGTGTTTAAGGCTGGACATCTTCACGTTGGACTTCCCAGGTGGGCCTAGTGATAAAGAATCCACCTCCCAATGCAGGGAGATGCAGGAGACTCGGGTTCAATCCCCTGGTGAGGGAAGTTTCCCCTGGAGTAGGAAATGGCCACCCACTCCAGTATTGCCTGGAAAATCGCACGGACAGAAAAGCCTGGCGGCCTGCAGTCCACGGGGCCGCAGTGAGTCAGACACAGCTGAGCGGCACCAGCAGTGGGAGCCCTTCACAGCAGCCCAGCGCCCTGGCGGTGGTGAGCATCCTGGGTCCCCAGCCGCAAAGACACGCAAAGTGAACTCCTCTTGGTCACATGACCAGCAGACAGGTCTTCCTGGTTCACACGCTGCTCCACACACAGAACACACCCCGTTTGCTGCTAGTACTGAAGGGCTTCGTGCAAGTTCAGTTGGGAGTGATCACTGCTACTGTACCAATATTGTCTGCAAGGCTCTCGGGGGAGGAAGGGGGCGGGGTGCGCCCACCCCTGAGATGGTCGAACATCCTGCGTACAAGAAAGAAGTACTTAACCAGCGCAAGTTTCTAAGTGATTTATAAAAAGCCTGCTCAAGTCTAGAGACTTCTAACAGGCAGAGGTGTGTTCTCCAGACTAAGAATAGCTGCCTAGGCCTGACGGGAGATGTTTTCAGGTGACTTCAGAGCAGAGCAGCAGCATCTTGGGGGGCGGTGGGGGATAACAGCTGCCGGAACAGCCTCACTGCCCACCCCCGCCACCTTCCAGAGGGATGCGCTGAGCCTGGGGAATTCAGTGAAGGTGTTGGAAGGGGGCCAGGTGATTACCAAGATGGGATTTGTTCTGACTTTTGAATGTCAAGAAGCCGATCCAACCTGTCACTTTCCCAGCTCAGCACTCCACTGCTGGCTGCACGCTGGCCACCCGGCCAGTAGACTGGGGACGGAGAGCAGAGGTCAGCAGGCGAGAGGCCAGCGGCCCCTGGCCACTTTGAATTTAGATGCTTCCTGGGCAGCAAGAGGGCTCAGGTGCCTCCATCCTGCTGGCCCCCACCAACCCCCCGCCTCACTGGCACCTGAGGGGCCTCTAACACGTGCAGACCCCAGGCACCCAGCCCAGCCCATCGCGGGGGGATTCTCATTCGCACCGGAGTGTGGGAACTCCTGCTGTTTAAGGGAAGGAGGACTCCAGTCCACAGCTTGCTCCAAGCCCCAGCAGGTAACCGCTGACTTTTTCTGAAGTTCAAAAATTCTGGGTAGAGAGAAAGTACAAAGATTAAGTCAAACTGAGGTTAAACCATGGCTGCTCGCCAAGAGCTGTGAGCTTTCAGTGGAAGTACTAGAGGGCAGAGAGAAAACGGAAGTTCCAACTTAAAATCTTTAAAATGTCTTGCCAGCTCCTGCGCCGTATGTAACTGGGCGTTTGCATGTATACATTCTGCATCTTTACCGCACCAGGCCTGTGCGTGAAACTGTGCAGTTCATACTTTATGTCCATGGGGGATCTTTGGGGTTATTGTGGCTGCATCTGTTGTTGACCTTGCACCCTGGCTCCACAAAACTGAGCCCCCACCCCAAGCCTCAGTTTCCCCCTTTCTGAGGTTCAGTTTTTATCTTCTGACATCTAGGAGGGGCTGGAAAAACCATCTTTTAAAAACTCTTTGCATCTGACCCTCAGAGAGCCACAAGCATTCATTATGTAACTGGGCGTTTGCATGTATACATTCTGCATCTTTACCGCACCAGGCCTGTGCGTGAAACTGTGCAGTTCATACTTTATGTCCATGGGGGATCTTTGGGGTTATTGTGGCTGCATCTGTTGTTGACCTTGCACCCTGGCTCCACAAAACTGAGCCCCCACCCCAAGCCTCAGTTTCCCCCTTTCTGAGGTTCAGTTTTTATCTTCTGACATCTAGGAGGGGCTGGAAAAACCATCTTTTAAAAACTCTTTGCATCTGACCCTCAGAGAGCCACAAACATTCACCCTTGTCCTTCAAGGAGGGGCAAAGGGCAAGTCAGTCTTTTTTAAAAACAAAAACAAAAACAAAGGAAACACTGAAGCCAGAGAGCGACTTGCCCAAGGGCACCCTGATGTTCTCCCATCTTTCTGAAGCTTCCTTAACCGGAATTGTCCCTACCAAGAGTGGCTCTCCCTGGGAGGCCCCAGATGTTCCCTGGGTTAAAGAGGCGGAGGTTAGGTGGCCGGCCCTGGAGAAGGGCTAACATGGTGCCACCTGTGAGCCGTGCCTGGGTGAACTGGTGATACAGCCCTCGAGGCTCTCGTCTCTGGATGAGCTGCGTCTTCCTGCACAGCTGCCAAGTGACGGGTCTCAGCCGAAGGTCATGCTACCAGGACTCTCCAAGAAAACACAGGCGCACTATGCACCCAGGTGGCCCAGGAGTCACACCGCCCTGTCCATGTGGTTCATCATACTCCACTCTATAAAAACACCAACACCTGGGCACCCCCCCACAGGGATTCTGATTGCAGGCGATAACCTCCCCAGCTGTACGTCACCACAGCTAGGGTGGAAACAGTGCGCCTGCAACTTGGTAACGTTTTGGAATCACCTGGGGGATTAAAATTCAGATCCCCATCCCCAGCTTGCTTTAACTAGGGTCTGGGGTGTGGATTGAGCATTAGGAGTTGTCAACACTTCCCACGTGGCTTGGTAAAGAACCCAGCCTGCCCTTGTAGGAGATGCAGGTTCCATTCCTGGTTCGGGAAGATCCCCTGGAAGAGGAGATGGCTACCTACCTCAGTATTCTTGCCTGGGAAATCCCATGGACAGAGGAGCCTTGCGGGCTACAGTCCACAGGATTGCAAAAGAGTTGGACACGACTGAGCAACTCAACACGCACACACACTGGTGGTTCAGAGGTGCGGCCACATCCGAGGACACCGCTCCGGTTCACTCTGCACCTGGTCTCTTGGCCGCCCCATCCCCAGCAGCCAGGGCTGCCCTGCAGGTCCCAAGTCCTCCCTGGAGAGACAGTAGCTTTGCATTGCTGTTTCTAAATCTATATCTCTGCATCTCGAAAAAATCCTGCTCTTGACTTTTGAATGTCAAGAAGGTGATCCAAAGCAATGCTTCCTCTGGCTGCACCTTCCTGAACAGGAAATAAAGGCTCAGTCTGTAGAGCATGAAGACAGAGACAGGGGAGGGGGCCTCTGTGGTCAGCCAAGCCCCCAGGCCTCGCCCTGAGCCTCTGGAGGGGCCTGGCTCCTCAGCCCCGCGTGCACACAGCGGTATCTGAGTCCCGCAGGCCTCGGGGCAGCCCCAGCACTGTGTCGCTTGTGCCTCCACCATCTGCCCTGGCCTCAGGGTGACCGAGTACCCACGGGAAGGATGACTCTTTCCAGAAGCCCCTCTCCTGAGCCCCCGCCCAGCACGAGCTCTCCTGTTCTGCTGACTGGCAAGCCCAGGGGCTCCACAGAGGTGAGTTCTCTGCTGTCTGCGCCAGCCGCCCCCTCCTCAGGACCCCCAGGCCTCCCCTCACCCTGTGACATCTGGAGGTTGGGCTTGAGGCCCGTGGTCCTCTCTGCACGCCCTCCCTCTCTGGGCCTTAGATCGCCGTGACCTTGACCTCTCTCAGCTTCCTCCCTGGTGAAAATGAAGGTTCAAGCTAGTCAATTCCTAGGGGCCTTTTGATCTCTCCTGGAGCCGCCCCCAACTTGGCTCCCTCTGTTGTGGGAGAAGGAGGCCCCCTCCTTTTCCCCAGCAGCCTCTCTGTCAGGTCAGAACACTGAACCCTGCCCAGGATTTTCACCTGCCTCTACTACATGCAGCGAGGAACCCAGAAGTCCCCAAAGCACCTTTCTCTCCCAGCCATCCCCAACCCTGCCCTGGAGTCTCTCAGGCAGAGGGGATGCCTCCTCTACTTAAGGAGTCTCGAAAGAACAGCCGGGGAGCCGCCTGTCTCTGCTTCACATCCATGTCGTTCTCCACGAAGGGTAGAGCTGGATGTGGTTCCCATCCCTGCTGTCTGCAGCCTGAAGACACTGCCGGGTGGACATCTGGGAGGCATGCCCAGTCAGCGGGAGAGCCCCAGGTGCTGCCAAGTCAGCACAGCCTAGGGAGGGGAGCGTGGGGCGGGGCACGTGGGCCTACCTCTCACCTCCACCTTCAACCCCGTCCGCCCCAGCCTGTCTCTGCCCTCCGTCTGGCCCGGATGGGAGGTACCTGCTCCATTCTGTCCCAAATCAGCTCCAAATTATCTACTGCACCGGCTCTGCACCCCAGCATATAATTATCACCCTACCTCCCAGGCCCTCAGTTGGGTCCTGCTTGTACTTTCAGCCACTCCAGGAGTGAGAGGATGGAGGGGGAGAGGGCAGAGATGGCTGTGCCTGCCCCCACGCCCTCCCCTTGGCTGGGGAGGTGCTAAGATGAGCCAGGTGGTAGGATCCCAGCCAGTGGTAGTGCCTAGCTGGTCAAGTTCGTGGTTGCCAAGGTGGCCTGCTAAGCATCCACCCCCAGTGGGTCCACCCTGGCCATGAAACCCCCTTGCTGAATCCTATGTATAGAGATGGGATTGTGGACCTATTATACAGATGAGGACATCAAGGTTCAGCGCTGCAAAGGAACCAGCCCGAGGCCACACTCTACCTGGGCCTGGATGCAACTCAGATCTGAATCCATCTCCTACAGGGCACTGTCACCCAAGGTTAGCTTCAAAGATTAAGGTGCCTTGGGTGAGAAGGGATTGTTTAACAGATAACCAAAAGGCCAACTTTAATTCAAAAGGCAAATTGGGGTTGATTCTTCTCTCATGCCATTCACACTGAAACCAAGAGGCCCAGACATATGAGACCAGTGTAAGGAACTTAAATGAGAGTAAGAAGAAAATTGTTTCAGAGTCAAGATGCTGGTGTAGCCATTTCTGAGGTTTCCTTCCCTGGATGTATTTTATGAGAGCACCACTCCCTTCCTTGTTTGAAGTGACTTAGGTGTGGTGGTCTCTAAGTCAAAGGCCAAGTAAGATGGCTCTTGAAATCCCCATAGCTTTCTTAGGGTCAATGGTCCCCAAGTTAAGAAAAGTGTTTTGTTGTTCCCAGAACATTGCCAGGTCTTCGGAGATCCCCCAAGCTAAGTGATGAGAGGGACAGGAGGGCAGTACAGGTGAATTATAGGAACTGCCGTTTACATAGTTTCATATACATGCTCTGATTCTGGTTTACCGCCCATTCTGAACACCCTGGTTTTCCCATCAATAGAATGGGCTTGTATTGGACATCCACTAGTGATGGTGTTCCTCTTTCTTTCCTTCCAACTCAGAGGTCAGAGACCAATGACGTCGCTCTAGTATCTGAATCCCCAGCACTCAGTAGTGACTGAGTGAGTGGGTGGATGAATGAATGACTGGACAGATGAACATATGGATCATAGCAGCCGACTGTGTAGCGGTGTACCGAGTTATCTCAGACCAGCTTGTGAGAACAAATGATTAAACATTCAAGAGTTTTGCAAGCCCATTGTTCCGTTACTGGGAGCTTGAAATCGACTGTAGTGGGAGTATTTATACACGAGGGCAATCGACAAGGCTGTAAAGTCGAGCTTCCCCTCTGCTTCCTCAGAGCCTGTTCACCCGCACCCCGCTGGAGGCCACTTCCTGTGTCAGGCAGTCCTCACATGTATGACTCCATGCAAGCATCGTAAGATGGCACCATTATTATCCCACTCTACAGATGGGAAGCCGAGGCCCAGGGAGCAAAGCCACTTGCCCATGAGTGGTTCGATGGTCTGCTTCACTTACGTGAAGGGGGACGGCCTTCGCCATCCCTGGGCTCGGCTGCGCATCCTGGCCTCACAGGTACCAGTTCTCACCGCCGCTGTTTTTAATCAGCTCCTCTGGGAAAAGAAGCAGTTGCCTGGTGACCAAAGTGTTTTCCTGGCCCTCTGAAGAAGGTCATGCTGAGTGAGGGGGAGGATAAAGGTCGCCACAGGGGGCGCCCCCACTTCCAGGGCTCCAGACAACAGCAGTCAGCCCAGCCAGACCCTATGCGGCACTCCAGGCCTCCTGCGTGCTCTGATACCATTGGCTGGATCGAATTAAAGGCCTGACGTCCCAGAGCCGTGGCAGCAGGCTTGTGTGCAGAGAGCCCTGCGGTGTGTGGGCATCATAGCCAGAGAACAAGGCAAAGCCCAGGCAGAGGGTGGGTGACCGCAGGGCCCCCAAACCTGTCTAGCTGTATGTGCCTCTGCGGGGACAGTCAGATTCCCTAAAGCTCAGCTTAGGGTGTAACAGAATCTCTCCAGGGGCCATTCTGGCTGGATCAATCCCGATCTCCAGGGCCTTGTTAACCCCGCTGCATTGCCACCTCCTGTGTGTCCATCTCCCACTCCTCCAGGACTCGAGCAGAAGTAAGGCTTGCAGTGATTCCTGGTTGTGGCTCCAGGACCCATGCAGGCCCCTATACACAGCAGGCCCTGGATAAACGGGCAGTGGATAAACGAATGAACAAGTAAACCTGCACAGCACGCCTCCCTGGTGCCCGGAGTTCTCGACTCCGCCAAGCCTTGCCATCAGGAGTACATTTCCCATGGTCGTCACAGCCCAGCCTCCCAGCTCCTACTGGCCGGTGAAGGTGGCATGTTTGGCAGTAGACCCAGAACAGTGGATGGGGGCCCTGAGAAGGACTCTCCAAGGAGGTGATGTTTACACTGAGACTCAGGAGCCCCTGCCAAGGGAGGAGGGAAGGCAGGGGAGTTTCAGGCAGAAGGGACCAGCACAAATGCTTGTCTAGGAGCTGATAGTGGCCAGTGGGGCTTGAGATGAAGTTGACCGTGTAGACGGGTGGTGGAATAAAGACCACCTCCCTTCACCCCATACACTGGGGGGTCTCTGGGCGATCACCCAAGGGCCAGAGCAGAGCCATGTGACCCTCCCTGCTCCTGGGCACTGTTCCAGGGCTTTCACCCCCACCCACCTGCACTGAACCAGCTCTGAGAGCAACCGTGCCAAGGGGAGGAGATGCATGAGAACATCATTTTCTCTCTCCCCAGCAAAAAGCCCCAGCATAAAATCACTGGATAATTCAATAGAATAAAATTCCAGGAACAGATATTTTAAGTCAGAACAACACTGTGTCCGGCAGCTTCGGGTAATTCCCAAGGTTCCCCGGGACCCCTTTCCTGTTCCAGAGGGCAGTCTGGGTTTCTAGATTCCTTCTGACCTGACATGCAGGCGACTTTCCAGTTTGCTAGGACCAGCTGATGCCCCACAGCCAACATTTCCCAGCTTGGTGAGATCTCAGCCCTGCTGAGCTTTTGCAAATACATATTCCAGGTGCAGCCCCTGCTCTGTGAGTAACAAGAGTGTGAAGGGAGCGGGATTTTCAACCAGGTGGGGGCTGATTCTCTGCTCTGGCAGGTTTCAGGAAGCTCCTTGGTGACTCTGAACAGCTCCTCTACTCTGAAAGGGCTGTGACCCTCAGCTTGGACCTCTGCACGTATGAGCAGTTGGTTTGAGCACCCCCTCCCCAGCCTCTTGTGACACAGATGTAAGTGGGCCTGCTCAAGTCTCCCCCAGCCAGCACTATCAACAGAGCATGGCACCCAGGACAGCCCCCAAGTTCATGCCAATAACACACATCAACAGGCACCGTGGAGCGCAGTGGTCTGGGCCTGAGACCGGGAATATGCTGACTTTGAATTTCTGTCCTGGCTGTGTGACCTTTCTGAGAACCAGTTCCTTTGTTGTAAACTGGACATGATTCCACAGCGACTGCCTTTGCACTGTGGCCCAGGCCAGGCCCTTCTGATGGAGGTTTTCATCGACTATTATTATCCCCACCTTAAGGAGGAGTCACAGTTAGACAGCTGGTGGGACTGGCTGGGGTCACCCAGCCTGGTTAAGGAAACCCAACTCCCTACAGCCAGCCTAACTCAGAACTTCTCCCAGAAGGATTGCATTCTCAGGTTGAAATGCAGCCTCCTGGGCGCTGCCTGAGTCCCTGAACCTCAAGTTTGAGAAGGTCCCCACCCTAAGCTACTAGGCTGAACGGCCAGGATTGGTTAGTGTTGTCTGTGGGGGTGTCCACTTCATCATGTTGGGCTCTCCTGGAATAAGCTAAGCAAAGCACCCCCTCCATGTGCATTCAAGCTGGATTGTTATTATTATTATCATGTTATCTTTATTGCTGTTCACTGTAGAGCTAATTAATGCTGTCCTTCTTCATTGTTCCCAGGGAGTTTCCTTTCTGAGAATTGGGAGATGTAGTGGAACCAGCGTGAGGGTGGGTGTGGGCGTGGAACCTCCATTCGTTCTGATCCCTCCTACCTGTATACCCCAACTCTGCTCATACCTGCTTCTTCCCAGGGCCGGCATGGGTGCAGAAGGGATGAGCACGGCTGCTGCTGCAAGGACTGAGGAACCTGGGTCCCCCGCCCGGGGCGGGGCGCTGCCCACTCCCGGCCGTGCGCGAAACCGGCGCGCGCTAGGACCGTGGCGCTCCGCCCGCCGCCGCTATAAGAGGCTGCGCTCGCGCCCCACGCGGAACCCGCGGCTCAGACCCGTTCCTGGCATCCCGGCCGGTGTTGGACCCGAGGCCGGTGCGGCCGCGGCGCAAATAACGCCAGCCCAGGGCCTGGGACGGACGAGCGTCCCGGGACCCCACTCCGCCGCGGGCACCATGGGCGCTGCCCACTCCGCGTCCGAGGAGGTGCGGGAGCTGGAGGGCAAGACCGGCTGTGAGTATCCCGCGGAGGGCGCGCGCGGGGACGGGGGCGGGGACCGCCGGCCGGCTGGCCCTGGGGTTCCCAGCCCACAGCCGGCCGCTCGGCTCTGGGCCCCCGCGCTGTGTGACCTTGGGCTAGTAGCTGGCTCTCTGGGCGCCTCAGTCTCCCCTTCCTTCAAAAGAGTTCCCCGCCGGCCGCTTTGCAGGCTGCGACGATGCTGAGTAAGTGCTGGGGCCGCTGTGCCCCGGCGCCCTCGGAGTTGGCCAGTAAGCCTCGCCTGGGACTGCAGACCCGGGAGGGAGCAGGGTCCTGGCCGCCCCCGCCCGGGGCAGAGCAGGCGCCCGGGAGAGCGAGCGCCTGGGTGCGCTCAGCTGTTGTGCGCGCCCCGCACCTGGAAGTCGTTGGCTTCGCGATGCGCCGGGGGAGGAAAGTTTTGAAATCGGCGGCGGCTGGGTACGAGCCGGGCTGCGTGACCTTCTGCGGCTGCTCAGGTCTCTGCGCCTCCCGTCTGTGAAATGGGTTCAGGTGGGTCCCGCTCCATGGGTAACTGGGAGGATTAAGCGAGGCAGCGCCCGAGGAGCACTTTGCGGGAGCCCGGCGACCTTCCTCAGCTGGCCCGGACTCCCGGGCCCCGCAGAGGCTGCGCGCCCAGCGTCCGCCCGGGCAGGGCGCACCAGGAGGCCGGGCTGCGGGCCGAGCTGACCGCAGGGAAGTGATGGCGGAAGCGCCTGACCGCCCAAGTCCTGCCGGGCTGGGAACTTGACCGTAGGCCATGACCTCTGGGCCGCTGGTTCTGTTACGGGGCTGTGAAGCCGAGTGTGAACTGAGTTAGATTGGCTTTGACAGTGGACAGATGGTGTTTGATCCCTGCCAGCTCCACTTCCTGGCTGTGTGACCTTGGGCTAGTCACTGTACCCCTCTGAATCTCGATTTCTTTCTAGAATGGGATTTCTGCTAGTGTCTTGTAGACTAGATGGTTATGAAAACGGGAGCCACAGATATTATTTCCAGGCAGCAGGCCCCTGGTGCTTGCTTGGAGTTTAATGCAAAGTCCATGGTTGATCAGCTGAAGGGAGCCATCCAGCCATTTGTGCCTGGACTGAAAAATGACCCCTCCTGACTCCCAATCTAAATACCTCTTTCCAGAAGAATTGGGTGAAAATTACAGAAAGCTCTTAATTGGTTGTGTGTGTATATACAGGTGCATACATACACAGACATGTATACAGACACCTTCCTGTGTACAAATATAGAGCTGTCTTCTATGGGAGGGAAAAAAAAGGTGTGGTCCATATACATAATATGGAACCCCTTTCTTTTTTTTAAGAGAAGTAAGAGTATATTTTGGTAACTGTTTCATTTGCATCAAGGAAGAGTAATGAATACTTACCTGGGGATTTGGTAGAAGGGATGGAGTGAGCCTTTCACTATTAACTTTTTTACATTTTCATTTTGAATCATGTGTGCTTATTTCTTCAGAAAGTTTTACAAAGTTTAGTTTACCCCCAAGGCTCACGTGAGAGAGGAGGTAGGATCATGACCTGACTTTCTTGGGCTTCCCCTGTGTCTATTATGTTTCTCGAGTGCCCGCTGGCTGCCTGGAGTCTGGATGGATAGAAGTAGGATTCTCTAGGCTGGGATCTCTGCAGGAAGTGTGGGCTCTACTGGCTACAGTCTCGCAGGCAGCCCCCACGCCAGGCAGTCTGGGGGAATTCCATCTGCTTGTGCAGTTTGACAGGTGATGGGGCCGCAGAGCATGCTGGGAATCGTGTCAGTTTCCTGGGTCCAGCCTCCTACAGGGATGACAGACGCTGAGTGTTCCATGCTCTGTTGCTTTCCCAGATATGGCTTCCTTTCTTGCTGCTCAGAACTCGGATTTCACACCCCAAAGAGAGAGGGGAGACAGAGGAGAGCCAGGGAGGGGTGTCCTGAGATCAGACTAGAGGGATGGATGAACGCCTGCCTTCTGTTATCTGAACTTTAGGTGGAAAGCTCCCCTATTTCTGTGAAAAGGTTGGCACGGTCTGAGCTCTTTTACCCATTCAGACCTGAGAGACTGATATTGCAGAGGGGAGACTCACAGTATGAACAAATCAATCCATAGTTCTGGGAGGAAGGTACAACCGAATGGCATGAGAGCTGGGATGGGGCAAGGAAACATGTCTTTAGGGTCGACCTGGAGGGCTTCTCAGAGGAGGTGATAATGGAGCAGACCCAAATAAGAAGAAGCAAGCTGTGTGAAGACCAGTGGGAAATGCACTGGGGGCAGAGGGCGCAGCAGATGCAAAGGTCCTTTGGCAGGAACAGAGTGAAGACAATGAATGAGGTTTGTTTGAGATGAGGACACGGACACAGGGCTCACGTTGGGACAGGAGCCTGATTTAAGGGGTCTTGCTAGGTATGTGGACTCGGGCAAATCATTCATGCCCTCAGTTTCTCAGTTTCATGCACTGTGAAGTGAGAATACAAGTCATACTTTCTTCTCAGTTGTTAGGATTAAATGAGTGAATATATGCAAAATATTTAGAACAAGCAGCTTGCCAGGTGGCGCAGTGGTAAAGAATCTGCCTGCCAGTGCAGGAGACTCGGGAGACTTGGGTTCAGTCCTGGGTTTGGGAAGATCCCTGGAAGAGGGCATGATAACCTACTTCAGTATTCTTGCCTGGGAAATTCCATGGACAAAGGAGCCTAGCAGGCTATAGTCCATGGGGTCGCAGAGAGACCCTACTGAGCAACTGTGCACACATTTAGGACAAGTTTTTAATATTCTCAGCCTTGCTTTAAACACATCGGTAGATCCTGGTCACTCTGAGCCACAAGTAAGAATTAAGTCTTGGTCCCACTTCCTCAGAGCTGTGTGACCTGAAGCAAGTTGTTTTACCTCTCTGAGTGTTAATGCACCCGCCTGGATCCTGGGGTGGAGGTATAGATTGAACCACATGATGTATGTATGTGTGGCAGTGCCTGACTTGGTGTGGGGACATAAGCTCCCAGGATCCCACGGGCTGGGTGGAGTGTTCCCGTCAGAACCCTTGGGAAGCATCCCTGAGAAGGGAGCAGAGCCTCAGACCAGGGCAGCCAGAGGACAGGCGGTGCCCACGGGGTTGCTAGGTTACCTCTGCCTCTCTGAGCACCAAGATGGTCACTGATTGGAAGAATCAGCCTGGTCCCTTTGCATGCACCCTGAAGGAATCCTCATAGTAATCCTCCAGGGAAGGTGGTACTGTGGCCAATTCAGATGAGGAAACCGAGGCTCAGAGGGCTCAAGCAACTTGCCTGCCGTCCCACAGTGCGTAAGCAGAGGAGCAGGGGATCCCAGCATCCCCGGGGTTCACTGCCCTGCCACCACTGTGCTTTCACTGTGTTTATCACCTTGCAGATTTCTAGGAACCCAAAAAGGGTAGGAACAGGCTGCCATACGTTTTTCTCACCTCCAGGCCTTTGCACAATCTGTTCCCTGTGCCCCGGAGCACTCTTTCCATTTCAGGTAATCGGCATTTGCATGTGGCAGTAACCATCACCCAGGAGATGGAGCACGGCTCCCCTTCTCCTCATCTCTTTATGAAACTCATGCTCTTAGTTCAGAGCTCAGCTTAGCTATTGTTCCCTCCCAGAGAGCCTTCTCTGGCTACCCTCCTTCCAGCCTTGGTGTTTTAAATGTCAGTCCCCAGCGCTCCGGCAGCTCCTGTGTTGCCTCCCATAATAGCATCACAGCCTGTTGTAATTGTCAGCTTTGTCACCTGCCACCCCCTCGAAACTTGGAGCTCCTCGAGAGTGAGGAGGATGGTCTTGTTCACCTTTGTACTCACTGGGAACATAGGTTCACGTTGACGGGGTGAAGGCCCTGGGGACTTTATAACCCAAGCAGTATAGCCCAGGAGCGTGTGTCCAGTATAAAATCTAGCACCACCCCAGCAGCCAGCCCGGGTCGTGCCAGCCCCTAAAATAGGCCTGAGTGCAAGCTTGCCCACAGAGGGCATCCTCAGGTCTGCACACCCACCTCTCCTTTCCTCTAAGAGCCTCATCGATTGATTTAAAATGCAAGTATTCCCAAACATCTTTGCTGCACCAGCAAAGCCAACTAACTAGATGGTTAACATTCCTATTAAAAACCCCAGCAAAGGCATCCTCGTTGTGTGTCTGAGTGGTGAGCTTGCCTTTCTCCATGGCAGGTGTGGAGTCAAGCCCAGTGTGTGTGTCCCGGGGTGTGACATGGGCCCCGGACGGGAGGAAAAGCTCCTTAAGGAGACACGTGTCCCCCGTCACTACCTGGAGCTGGCGAGGAGGTGGCCCCGATCCCCGTCCCCCCCGCCCGGTGTCTGCTCCTGGAATTGGAAAGGAAACGATAAGAGGATTCTGGGAAAGGTGGAAGGGTTTTATTTTTTTTTTTCCTTCAGGCTCCAAAACAGCTCCACAGGCATGTCTATATAGATGCCAAGAAGCTGCCAGAGGAAGAAGAAAAAACAATCTCACAGATCGGGAGATCAGACCTCATGATGGCCAGAGCTAGTGTTTATCGGGCACCCATCATCTGCCAGACGCCGGGCTGAGCCGGGCTGTTCCTCCATGGCGGCTCTCGGAATCCTCCCAGGGACGCTGTGGCCTCCCTGTTCCGTAGATGGGCAAGTTGAGGCCGAGGAGAGGACATGACAGACCAGGGCCACAGGCCACTGAGAAGCAGAGCTGGAATTCAGTTTCTGGTCTGACCCCCAGACGTCATCCTTTGGGGAGGGAACCAGAGATGAGGGAGTCCTGTGCGGCCTGGACCTGCTTCTAGGGGTGACACAGTACATTTTCCACCAGAATCTCCCTGCTGGGCAATACTCCTGGGTTATAAAGCCTTCAAGAAGCCCCAGACCGTGGCTTCAGCCCCTTCACCAACTTCTCCCATGCAACAGACGCCTCCTCTGCCCTCCTGAAGGGGCCTTGAGGGGTAAGGGCGGGCCAGCAGGTACCGCTGTGTTCTTCCTGTTGTCATCAAGGCTTGTGAAGCTAAATGGCCAAACAAGACCCACCCAGCTCCCTTGCCATTTTCTCAGGGATAGATTACAGTTTGTTTTCATTTAAAAATTTTTATTTCATTTCTTTTTGGCTGGGCTGGGTCCTCACTGCTGTGTGGGCGTTTCTTTAGTGGTAATATGTAGGCCTCTCACTGTGGCGGCTTCTCGTTTCAGAGCATGGGCCCTAGGGCACTCAGGCTTCAGTGTTTCGGCTCCCAGGCTCTGGAGCACAGGTTCAGTAATCGTGGCACACAGGCTTATTTGCCTTGCAGCATGTGGGATCGAGCCTGTGTCTGCTGCATTGGCAGGCGGATTCTTTAGCACTGAGCCACCAGGGAGGTCCTAGACTATGGTTTTAACTTGGGATCCTTGAGTCTCTGAACCTCCCATAAAATGGGGTGCAGAATTGTGTCCTAGGGGCCCTGGGAGACATGGACCCCTCAGCTTTCATGAGATTCTTAAAACAGTGACAATGCAGTCCACTGTATGTACATAAGACCCCAAAAGGAAAGTGAAGATAAATTGAGCACTAAATAATTTTTTTAGAAAAATGAAAAAGGGTGGCTCCCTGCTGAGGGAGGAACAGACATGTATGGGAGGATTGGTCCCCGACGTCTGAACTCTCAGGGGCCCTGGGTGCAGTGGTCTTGACCACAGAAGGGAGGGCCGAGTGGCCCCAGCCCTCAGTAACCTCCTCTCCCTTGGTCAGGCAGGGGTGTCCAGACCTCTGCCCACCCCTGGGTGCTCACAGTGTGGAAACATGCAAGAAAGGGCTGGATACAAGGGAACTGATTCCTAGGCACCCACAAGCACCACTGCTCTGGCCCACTCTGTGCAGCTGGCCCGCTTGTCCTGTGTCCGTGGCAGCTGCAGAGTAGGACCAGGTGATCGTGGGGTCTGCCCCATGCAGCAGTGCTGAGACACCCTCTCCACGCCGCCAGTTCCACACGTTTGAAGATGTGGCAGTTGACCAGACTGTGGCCGAGGTCACAGCTGCTCCTTCTGGGGCCCTTTCCATCCATCGTTCACCCATCCTAAGAGCCCAGTGGGACTTTAGGTACCTGTTTACAGATGAGGACACTGAGGCTCAGACATGCAGCTGATGGCTCAAGGTTACTTGGATTGCATATGTGTAACTGAATCGCTGTGCTATACACCTGAAACTAACGTGATCTTGATACTATGAATCAATTATACTTCTATAAAAAAGGAAAACACAGCCTACAAAAGATGGCTTAGATGCTGTGTGTAGAACCCAAATCCAAAACCAGACCTTTTTTTCCTGGGGGTAAGGATAAACTCCCTGTCCCACGTGACATAATATAGACGAGAGTGTGAGGGTCCTTGAGTCTGTCTTATCTGGGAGACATGATACTGCTGACCCATGACCTTGTTTCGTTTTATTTTGCTTTTAGATATTGCTTATTTGGCTGTTCCAGGTCTTAGTTGTGGCATGCAAACTGTTAGCTGAGGCATGTGTGACCTAGTGGCCTGACCAGGGATTGAACTCGGGGACCGCTGTACTTGAAGTGCAGAGTCTTATCCACTGGACTTCCACGGAACTGTGCCCCTCACTACAACCCTGTCAAGAGTATTCTATACCCTTGTTTACTAAGTTGGCAAGGAAAATGGGCTCTGGGTGATTTGGAAAGTTCTAGAACTGTGGGCTACCCATCCTCCAGGGAGGGCAAGCTTGGTGGTGGGCAGTGTGAGGGGTGTGGAAAGGACTAAGGAAGAGGAGGCCCTCTCCAGCTCCTGTGGAGTCAGACCTCGCAGGTCTGACTGTGAGGCTCCTGCCAGTTTCAGAAGAAATAGTTGTGTTTTCTCTGCATGAGAGCAGCTGGTAAGCACTTGCTCCACGGACTAGTAGTAATTACATCCCTTATGCGACTTTCCTTCTCGCTTCCCCCACCCCCACGCCGGCAGGATAATTTTTTTGTGAGTTA
>SJYC01053753.1:0-32431 GCA_006408675.1 Madoqua kirkii | reverse complement strand
TCTCCCACTTAATGTCACGTTTTCAAGGTTCATCCAAGCTGCAGCAAGTCTCAGTACTTCGCTGGTCTTCTGGTGGAGTGGTATGCCATCGGGTGGAGATGCCTCATTTTGCTCATCCATCTACCAGTGGATGGATGTTGGGGTTCCCACGTTTTGGTGATCATGCATATTGTGTATGGGGTTTGATTGTTTTTCACGGTATGAACAGCCTCCTGTGGGCGGTGTTATTATTATCTTCATACGGAGGAGGAAGTTACAGTCTCGGGAGGCGGTTTCTTAGGACGTGAAGCTGGGGTGGAGCCGGCAGCTCCTGGCAGCAATGGGTTTAGCTCCCCTTTCTGTCTGGTCGGTCACACCTCTGTGTTTTAGGCCTTCGGCTGATGCCAGGGCTTGAGTCCTGGTCAGTCTGTCAGGATTCAGCAGGCTTTGAGAGGCACCAAGACCTTCCCAGTGATGCCATTTGGCATCCTGGCACCTGCATCCAGGCTGGCACTGCTGGGGGGACTGGGAGCCACTGCTGTGGCTCGAGGGCGCCCCCAAAAAGGGAGCCAGCATGCTCTCAGTCACCCCTGCTTCTCGCAGCTGTGTCTTGAGCTCCCTTCCCTGCCAGGAGCGCTGCACCTGCGGGCCTCTCGGCACGTACCCAGCTCCATCATCTGCATCACCGTCCGTTCGGTTGCCAGGTGCCTGGGCTCTTGTTCTGTGGCTCAGCGTCCTCTGGAAACGCAGGGTCAAGTCTGAATGCTGTGTCTGCTGTGTGTGCCCGCCCCCCGCACCCAGCGCCTCTTCTTAGTCTGCCTTCCGCCCATGCTCAAGGGCTTGGGGCTCCTTGAGTTCCTCCCATCCTGCCTTCACCAGCCCCGCCTCCCGCACCGGGCCCTCAGCCTCTGGGATCCCAGTGGCATCACCTCCCAGCGCGTCCCCATGGACTAGCAGCCCCACTCCTGCCTTGATGCTCCTTGGCCAGCAGACACCCCTCCTAGGGTCCCGGATCGTGGTGAGGTGAGGGCTCTGCCTTTCGTGTCTTTGTCCTTGGCATCCAGCAGGTGCCCAGCAAATCAGAGGCACTCAGTACATGTCTCTCAAACAGTGGTGGGGGCACCCGTCAGGGGATGAAGCAGACACAGCTGTATCCCAGGGGGGTGCCTGTCAGGCCCCCACTCCCCTGAGACCAGCACAGATTCTGGAAGGAAGGAGCAAGTGGTATTTTGTACACCTGCCCCCAGGCTTGAACAGTCCTGACCACCCCATAGTGGACATGGGTGAATACAGGTCTCCCGTTTCCTCCCAAGTCATGTAGGGGAGAGGCTGGACCCTGCAGGGGATTTGGGGCTGGCTTCTCCGCTCCTAGTCTCCACCTGCCCTCCTTCCTGACTGTTGTCTCTGGCCTGATCTGTGCGATTCTCCTTCCTCCAGTGAGCACAACCCTTCCTAGCATAGCAGGGGCCAGGCTGAGCGGCGGGGCCAGAGCCAGGCCGAGACCCCATGTCCGTGAGCAGCCTCTCCTCACTGCTCCCCTGCCCCGGGCAAGCACCCATCCAGTCTGTGTAGATTTGCCTGCTCTGGCCGTTTCATATAAGTGGAATTACACACCTGTGGCCTTCTGGGTCTGGTTCCTTTGCTTCAGCAGGATGTGTTCGGGGTTCGTCCACGTTGTGGCTGCTGTCAGTAGTTCACCCTTTTTTATGGCCAAATAATAGTCCACTATATGGATAGACCACACATATATTAAATCACTTTTAATCAAATATCCTTTTTTTCCTTAAATATGTAGGGTTTTTTTTTAGTAAACAAACTGACTATGGGAGAAAAGAAAAGATTTGTGTTCCTGGCCTTTTTCCTCCTTCAGTTTTATTGACACACAGTTGTTATACAGCAGTATATAAGTTTAAGGTGTACAGCATAAAGATTTGGTTTACGTAGATCATGAAGTGATTGTCATAATAAGCTTAGTGAACAGCCATCATTTCCTATAGATTCAATTAAAGAACAAACTGAAAAAAATTTTCTTGTGATGAAACTCTTAGAATTTGCTCTCAATAACTTTCATGTATAACATATAGCAGTGTTAATTATATTTATCATGTACTATCATCCCTAGTACTTATTTTTAATTTAATTTTTATTTTATATTAGAGTATGGTTGATTTACAACGTTGTGTTTCAGGTATACAGCAGCGTGATTCAATTATCCATGAACATTTTTTTTTCAGATTCTTTTCCGATATAGGATATTATAGAATGTTGAGTAGTTCCTTGTGCTATACACTGGGTATAGGACCTATATATTAGGTCCTTGATGATTATTTTATATATAATGGTGTATGTGTCTTCATCCCTAGCTCCTAATTTATCCCTCCCTTCCACCTTTTCCTTCTGGTAACCATATCTTTGTTTTTGATATCTGCAAGTCTGTTTCTGTTTTGTAAATAAGTTCATTTGTATCTTTTTTTTTAGGATTCCACATGTAAGTGATACCTATGGTATTTCTCTTTCTGATTTCGCTTAGTATGAGGGTGCGTCCTTGTCGCAGCAAGTGGCATTATCTCGTTCTTGTTGTTGGTGATGACTATCCCATTGTATGTGCCCATCTTTCTTATCCATTCCTCCGGCGATGGACATTCGGGTTGCTTCCGTGTCTGGGCTGTTGTGAATAGTGCTGCAGTGAACACTGGAGTGCGTATGAGTGGTTTTCTTCGGAGATGTGCCCAGGGGTGGCCTTGCTGGATCGTATGGCCGTTCTGCTTTGATTTTTAAGGACCCCCATGCTGTTCTCCATAGGGTGCGCCAACTTGCATTCCCGCCAGCGCTGGAAGCGGATTCTGTTTTCTCCACACCCTCTCCGGCATTTATTGTTTGTAGACTTTCTGACGATGGCCATTCTGACTGTTGTGAGGCAACAGCCTCACTGTAGTTTTGATCTGCATTTCTCTGCTAATGAGCCGTGTTGAGCATCTTTTCATGGGCTTGTTTGGCCATCCGTATGTCGTCTTTGCAGGAGGGTCTGTTTAGATCTTCTGCCCGCTCTTTGGGTGGGTTGTTCTTTTTTATGCTGAGCTGCATGAGCTGTTTAACCCACTCACCTGCTGAAGGACATCTGGGCTGTTTCTGTATTTTGGCTGCTGTGCACAGGGCTGCTGTGAGCATTTGTTTATGGGTTTTTGTGTGGATGCACGTTTTTATATATCCTGGGTACATGCTTAGGAGCAGAATTTCTGGATTCGGTGTAAATCTATGTTTAATCTGAAGAGGAATCACCAGACTGTTTTCCATAGTTGCTGGATCATTTTCCACTCCCATCTGCAATGTCTGAGGGATCCACTTTCTCCATAGTATCACCAGTGTGTGATATTCTCTATTTTATTTTCATTATAGCCATTGAAGGAAAAAAATTTAAAGAAGATTACACAAGTAATCCCTATTAATTGCAGGAAACTTAAAGGACAGATAAAAATAAGGAGCTAGAGGAGACAAATGTCCTGTCATTCTACCATCTGGAACAATCTACTGTTTTGTTGTAGCCTTTTCCTAATTTTTCCTTTGTACACACTTGTATATCAATGTGTTAATGAGATCTTTCATATAGATAAGATCTTTGTTGCCTATTGGTTTTCCCATATAATGATATTCCATGAACATTTTTCTGTCCCACAATATTAAAAAATTTTTTCAGCATTTATTTAACCAGTTTTCTGTGGCCCAGCATTTACCCAATTCTTTTTTTTTAACTGTTCGAAATAGGCAATGGTTATTACTCTTATGTATTTATCTTTGTATAGTTGTCTCTTCTTTAGGATTCATTCCTAGGGACAAGTTGCTGGTTCAGAGCACAAATGCCAGGCACTGTTCAGCACAAATGTGAGGTAGAATAATTCTAAGTTTTCAGGGAGCTATAGATGGAACATAATTCTAGATTTGCTAGTAGCCACATTAAAAAAAACTAATGAAACTGAAGTTAATTTTAATAATGTATTTAACCTAACTAAAATATTTCAAATATAATTAGCTGCCAAGTCGCTTCAGTTGTGTCCGACTCTGTGCAACCCCATAGACGGCAGCCCACCAGGCTCCCCTGTCCCTGGGATTCTCCAGGCAAGAACACTGGAGTGGGTTGCCGTTTCCTTCTCTAATGCATAAAAGTGAAAGTGAAGTCGCTCAGTAGTGTTCGACTCTTCGCGACCCCATGGACTGTAGCCTACCAGGCTCCACCGTCCATGGGATTTTCTAGGCCAGAGTACTGGAGTGGGTTGCCATTTCCTTCTCCGAATATAATTAATAGAAAAGTTATTAAGACAGTTGCCACGTGTTTTGTAATAAGTCTTTGAAAGCTGGTGTGTTTTTTCACACATCAGCCCATCTTCATAGCTCCTTGTGGCTGGTGGCTCTGTATTGGGCCCTGCAGATGTATACTTTTCGATTTAAGCTTTTGATACAAAAGTGACAGGTCACCCCCACTCCCCCCACCATCACGCCCTGTCTCTTATACACATCTCGTCAGGGAAATAGGTTCCAGGAAAAAAAAAAAAGAATTAAAACTTCTGCCCACCCTAGCTCAGAGGGCATGCCTCTAAAAACCTAGACAATCTATGCTTCCTGAGCTTATGAGACTTTAAGGGCAAGAACTGTGTGCCGGACGAGAGCCACTGAGGACGCTCAGGTTCTCTCAGTCACGTGGAAGGTGTGGTGACATCAGCAGTGACAGAGCCTATCTGTGCACTTCCTTGGGGACTGTGACCATGCACACATCACTGGAGGGCCCTGGAAAGATTATTAGAGAGAAAACAAACTCCCTTGCTTGGCTGAAATATTAGCAAGGGTCACGATCAACTTACGTGAAATCTGTCCCCTACCAAAAGTTGAAAATTCATGGGAGCATTTCAGATTGCAGTTCAGAACTCCTCATAAATTAATGAAAGTCAGACATGAAAGTTAATAACAGCTGGAACGGATCAAGCGGAAAGAAAATGCAGCATCGGCATATGCGTTATGTGAATTTCTCAGAGTCCATAAATTTGATATTTGGAAGGAAGAAGGGAAATGTTAATTAGGAGAAATTTCATACTGGATTTAAATTTGCCATGGAGTCAGAGCTCTATTGTAAAACCCTGCTGGAATCAGAAATCACCCTCCCCAGACCCGGGTCGCGCCTTTCATCCTGTTATTTTATACTTGTTGATAGGGGACTTAATTGTTTTCATCTGTTGTTTCAGGCGATCTCTCCCCAAAATATAAAATCAAGAGCCAGGGTCATACTTTGTGTTTCTACTGTGTGTGGTGCTAAGTTAATGTTGGGGAATCAATAAAAATATCTAAGTCATCCCTCTGCCTTCTCTAAATGCCTTAGAGCAATTTTCCATAATTTTTAGACTGTTCTAGTTATAAAGATCTCAAGGGATCAAACTCACTCTTGAAAGACTCCATCTTCACTTTTTTTATTTGAGGCAGATTAAACTCCCACCAGATTTTCACTTTCATGCATTGGAGAAGGAAATGGCAACCCACTCCAGTGTTCTTGCTTGGAGAATCCCAGGGATGGGGGGAGCCTGGTGGCCTGCCGTCTATGGAGTCGCACAGAGTCAGACGTGACTGAAGCGACTTAGCAGCAGCAGCAGCAGCAGCAGCAGTTCCATGGAAGGGTATGCATTTCCCTCAGGTTGAAATCTAAAACCCCAAATAACCAGGTCCAGGTGCCAGGCACCAAGGTGTCTGCCTCTCGTTCCTATGGCAACTGTGACCTCACAGTGGGGGTGAGGGAAACTGAGAGGGCTCAGAGTGAGGAGCAGGGAAAGTTCCATCATGAGCACCCTTGACGGAATGACAGACAGGGCCTTCCAGGGTGTGACTGGGCACCTGTGTACTGGGGCCCCTGTGTGACAGGACCAACCTGGGAGGCTGGCGCTGAGGGCACATGGAACTTTAAGGACTTGGCTCCTAAGGTTTGGGTGCCAAAAAGAGGGAACCCAAGCTGGGGAAGTTTCCCTCCTAATTCCTCTGCTCTCAGTGCAGCAGGACGGAAAGGTGTGTGGTGCACACACGTGCATGCATTTGCCGTTAGCTGAAAACTCTTCATTAGAGGAACCTGGTCTGCGGTGGTTTGTGGTTATTCGCCGTTTCCGGTCTGTGTGGCCTTGGACAGGTCTCAGTGTTCCCGTCTCTAGGCTGGGGGAAAAGCTGTGCCTACCTGATACGATTGGGCTTATGTGAACCAAGGCTCGTCAAGAACAGAGTCAGGCGCTGTGCCCACGACAGCTTGATGAATGCCGCTTGCTAATTAACAGCTATCTATGGTTGCTGTCATGATGGTGCACTAACTTTTTAAGATTTTATTTGTTTCTTTCTGTCTGTCCTGGATCTTTGCTGCTGCGCCCTGCGGGCTTGCTTGAGTTGTGTCAAGTGGGGGCTACTCTCCCGTTGCTGTGCTTGGGCTTCTCATTGCCGTGGCTCCCCTTGCTCGAGGCGTGCAGGCTTCAGCAGTTGTGGCACCGGGGGCTGAACAGCTGCAGCTCAGGGGCTCAGTTGCCCTTCGGCATGTGAATCGTCCGGGACCCGGGATTAAACCCGCGTCCCCTGAGTTGGCCGGCAGATTCTTTACCCCTGGCCCACCAGGGACGTCCTGACTTATTTTTCAGTGCCTTTACTGAGCTGTCACTCACGCCCTGCATTCCACGCGTTTAAAGTGTGCTCAGTTTTTAGTCTAATCAAAGGGCTGTGTAACAGTCTAATTCTAGAACATTGTCGCCCCCCTCTGAAGAAACTCCTTTGCTGCTATTATCAGTGATTCCTCCTCTCCTTCCTCAGCCCCAGGCAACCGCTGGTCTGCTTTCTGTGTCGGTGGCTTTGCCTCCCTAGGCGTTCTGTGGAGTAGGATTCCGCCAGGCGTGGGCTTTGTGGCTGGCCTCTCTCAGCACAGTAGCATGTGTTTGGCTATAAGTCTGATCATTATTTCGCAACAAATCAGTGTATTTTTGAATTTTCTATTGAACCATAGTTGATTTATAGTGTTGTATTAGTTTCAGGTGTACAGCAAAGTGATTTAGTTACATATATTCTCCTTTAGATGCTTTTCCATTATGGGTTATTACAAGATACTGGGTATAGTTCCCTGTGCTATACAGTAAGACCTGTTATTTGTCTATTTCATATATAGTGCTGTGTTTATGTTGATTCCAAGCTCCTAATTTATTCTTCCCTCCCCTCTTTCCCCTTTGGTTAACCATAAGTTTGTTTTCTATGTCTGAAAGTCCCCTTCTGCTTTGTAAATTATTTGTATCATTTTTTACGATTTTGCACATGAGCAATATCATATGAGAATTTCTTTCTTGGTTTGATTTATTTATTTAGAATGCTGATCTCGAGGTCCATCCATGTTGCTGCAAATGGCATCAGTGTATTCTACCCCCTTTTTTTTTTTCGATCTGTGGGGAGTCTTAATTGGCCAGTATAGTCTGATCACCTGGGTTTCCCAGGTGGCACAATGATAGAGTCTGCCTGCTGATGCAGCGGACACAAGAGATGTGGGTTCAATGCCTGTGTTGGGAAGATCTCCTGGAGTGGGAAATGGCAGGCCACTCCAGTATTCTTGCCTGGGAAATCCCATAGACAGATGAGCCTGGTGGACTGCAGTCCATGGGGTCCAAAAGAGTCAGACACAGCTGAGCGACTGGGCACACGCACGCGCACGCACGTGCACACACACACACACACACACTCCGATCACCCAAAGAGAGGCAGTGTGGGGTGTCACTCACAAAACATGCAGGCTGAATCACACGTGTTCTGTCAGACAAGCTGAGCTCACATCCTGGGTCTGCTGCTTTTTAAGTTTAGTGACCTTGAGCAAATTCCTGATCCCCTCAGGACCTCCATGTTCTTGTCTATAAAATGGGAATTGTCTGTCAATTGTCTGTCATAAGGTCATGGAAAGGATTAAATAGTGCATGTGTGCCCAGGATGTGTACTTGCCAGTGAATGATTACCATTAACACTATTTTTGAGATTCCTCAGCTGTCCCATATGAGACCTGCTTAAATCCTTTTATGACTAATAAGTATACACTGTATATTATGGAAGATTTGGAAAATGCAGATGAGTGGAAGCAAAGCAAACAAGAGTCTTTAATCCCAGTGTTGAGAGATAATTGCTATTAATATTTTGGGAAAACAAGTTGACTTTCATTACTTGCGTGCATTTATGTATATTTAGATGTTTCCCCCAATATGGAGTCTTGCTGTCTTTGTAGCAGGTTGTTTTTAGACAACATTATGTTAGAATGCATGTTCCTATTAAACACACAGCTGTCACTTTTAAAGTCAGCATCCTTTTTAAAATCTTTTTTTTTTTGGCTGCACTGCCTGGCATGTGAGACCTTAGTCCCCTGAGTGGGGATTGAACCTTCGCCCCCTGCAGTGCAAGTGCAGAGTCTTAATCACTGGACCACCAGGGAATTCTCAGCATCCTTTTTTATTGTTTTAATTGGCTAAACATACCATAAAGTAGGGGCTTCCTGGATGGCGCTGTGGGAACTAACCTGCAATGCAGAAGACATAGGAGACACGAGTTCGATCCCTGGGTTGGGAAGATCCCCCGGGAGGAGGAAAAGGCAACCCACTCCAGTATTCTTGCCTGAAAAAATTCCATGGACAAGAGGAGCTTGGTGGGCTACAGTCCAAAAGGTTGCAAAGAGTCAGACACAACTGGGCACGCACACACACACCACAAAATATTTAACTGACCTGCTTTTGGTGGGCACTGAGATTGAGTCCAGTTTTTAAGCTGTTGTGGAGAATACACAGTGAACACACTTATAAACTCATTTTACTGTACCTGTCGAATTTATTCTTTCAGGATAAAACCCGGACATGTAGAATTACTGAGCTTCTCAAATAAGTGCCTTATTGCGTGATCACATACAGAAAACTGCATCACACATGAGCATACAGTTCCAAAAGCTTCACAGCTGCATATCCTGCTGCTGGGTCAAGAATGAAACATTTCCAGGGCCTCTCGTCAAGACTCCACTGTGCTGGATGAGATGGGAGCCCTAGCTCAAGCTAGCAATAAAACCCAATTATGCTTTTGAAAAAAAAAAAAAAAAGAAAACATTTCCAGCCCCCAGAAACCCTCTCATGCCCCATTAAGTTACTACCCCATCAAGGGCAACTGCTGTCCTAACTTTAAAAATATTAAGAATTTGTTATTAGCCATTTTAGGTTAACAACAGATGAATAGAAAGGATATGAGATTACATGCATCCCAGCCCCCAGGCTTCCCTGGTGGCTGAGATGGTAAAGAATCCACCTGCAATGTGGGAGACCTGGGTTCAATCCCTTGGTTGGGAAAAGCTGGAGAGGGGCATGGCAGTCCACACTGGTATTCTTGCCTGGAGAATCCCCATGGACAGAGGATCCTGGCGGGCTACAATCCATGGGGTTGCAAAGAGTCGGACATGACTGGGTGACTAAGCCCAGCACAGCACCCCTGCCCCCACCCACATGCACAGCCTCCCCTGCCACTAACATCCCCTACAGCGTGGGTCTTTGTTATAACTGATGGACCTATACTGACACATCAACACCCAGAGTTCATGGTTTACATTAGGGTTCCATTAGGTTCCTTGGTGTCCAGGCTTCCCTAGTTAATGTCCTACTATGTGTTCATTTTCTGCTGTATACTATTCCATTATTTGAATATACCACCCCTTTGGGCCTCCCAGGTGGCACTAGTGGTAAAGAACATGCCTGTTTGATCCCTGGGTTGGGAAGATCCCCTGGAGTAGGAGATGACAGCCCACTTAAGTATTCTTGCCTGGAAATTCCCATGAACAGAGGCGCCTGGTGGGCTATAGTCCATGGGGCCACAAAGAGCCAGACATGACTGAGCGACTGAGTCCCAAACGCCCACTTTATTTAATCTGCTGCTGTGGGGCGTTCAGGTAATTTCCTGTTTGTTGTTGTTGTTCAGTTGCTAAGTTATATCCATGGACTGCAGCACTTCAGGCTTCCCTGCCCTTCACTGTCTCCTGGAGTTTGCTGAAACTCATGTCCACTGAGTCAGTGATGCCATCCAGCCATCTCATCCTCTGATGCCCTCTTCTCCTCCTACCTTCAGTCTTTCCCAGCATCAGGATCTTTTCCAGTGAGTTGGCTTTTCACATCAGATGGCTGCCAGAGTATTAGAGCGTCAGCATCAGTCCTTGCAAGAATATTCAGGGCTGATTTCCTTTAGGATTGACTGGTTTGATCTCCTTGTAGTCCAGGGGACTCTCTAGAGTTTTCTCCAGCACCACAATTTGAAAGCATCAGTTCTTCAGTTCTCAGCCTTCTTTATGGTCCACCTGTCACATCTATACATGAATACTAGAAAAACCATAGCTTTGACTATACAGACCTTTGTTGGCAAAATGATGTCTCTGCTTTTTAATACACTAAGTTTGTCACAGCTTTTCTTTCAAGGAGCAGGTGTCTTTTAGTTTCATGGCTGTAGTCTTGTGTTCCTGTGTGCTAAGTTGCTTTAACTCTTTGCAACCCTGTGGACAGTAGCCTGGCAGGCTACTCTGTCCATGGGATTTCCCAGGCAAGAATACTGGAGTGGGCTGCCATTTCCTTCTCCAGGGGATCTTCCTGATTCAGGGATCGAACGCGCATCACTTAATCTCCTGCATTAATAGGTGGGTTCTTGACCACTAGCGCCACAAGGCTGCAGTCCGGGGCTCTTCAAATCACACTGCCATGAAATCCTTCTACATATCCTCTGAGTGCAAGTATGCTTTTTTTCTTTTAATTTGGCTACACTGGGTCTCAGTTGTGGCATGTGGGATCTAGTTTCCTGACCAGGGACGGAACCTGAGTGCCCTGCATTGGGAGTACAGAAATGCATCTTTGGACCACCAGGGAAGTCCCAGCAAATAGGCATTTCCATTGGGTGCATGGGCCAGACCATGGAATACGTGAATGTCCGTGCTAACATACATGTGATGTGAATGTCCATGCTAACATACATGTGATGTAAATGGCTGTATTTTCCCCCGGAAAAGTAGTGACTGTCCCCAGAGCTTACCTAACCTTTCCAAGCATCAGTTCCTACATCTGTACCATGGCATGCGGCCCCTCCCGTGGCTTCCTGAGAACATGAGCTAACGTGTGGAGACATGTCCACTCCTCCGGCATGTGGCAGGCCTTCAGGATGGCTAGGTGGTTGTAGTGATACTTTCTAGCCACCACAGCTTCTAGAGAAGCTTGAGAACTCTGAGTTGTAGATTCTTGAAGAGATGGCAGCTGGAGCCTGAGGCTGAAAAGGAAAAGAAAAAAAGACCATGACGTAAGGTGGCCACGTGGCCCCAGATATTAGCTGCCTTCAATAGGAAGAGAAAAGTTGCTTGATAGATGAGAGATGTCGAGAGTGTGGTGGGAGGAGCGAGCCCTGCCCCAGGCCAGTGGTGGTTTCAGAAATTTTTGCCTGAACTGTGCGCAGTCCCCCGGGCTTCCCGAGTGGCACAGTGGTAAAGAATCCACCTGCCAATGTAGGAGACACAGGTTTAATTCCTGGGTCAGGATCCCCTGGAGGAGGAAATGGCAACCCACTCCAGTATTCTTGCTTAGGAAATCCCATGGACAGAGGAGCCTGGCAAGCTGCA
This sequence comes from Madoqua kirkii, assembly GCA_006408675.1. NCBI lineage: Eukaryota > Metazoa > Chordata > Mammalia > Artiodactyla > Bovidae > Madoqua > Madoqua kirkii. The sequence continues at coordinate 20,799 of SJYC01053753.1, read as the reverse complement.
GTCCATGAAGCCGCCAAGAGCGACTAAACACATCCATAGTCCCCAGACACCAGGCTTGAGGGCCTCGAACACCAGGATGTTCTGGGAAAAGAGGCAACGTTGCTTAGCGGTTGGTGGTGGGGGGGTCTTTGGAGTTGGGGAGACTTGGGGCTGAATCCCAACTCTGCCAATCAGTTGTGTGAGCACAGCACCCTCCGAGCTGCACTATTCAAATGATGTAACAGAGGAGAAAAGTATCTGTTCACAGGGTGTTTTGAGGAGGAGGTGAGAAGGTACACAGAAGTGTCTAGTATTGTGCATTTCATAAAGCAGGCATGTGGGTGGAAACCCTCTAAATCCTGGAACCCACCAGGTCTGGTCTTAGCTGTGGAAGAAAACGGGGCCCACCCACTAAAAATGGTGATTAAAAAAGAAAGTGAACCGGTATGTGGGTTTTCTGAAACAACTGGGGTTAGGGAGAGGAGGAACTGGATGCAGACAGTTGAGCTGGTAAAGAATCTGCCTGTAATGCAGGAGACCTGGGTTCAATCCTGGGTTGGAAAGATCCCCCAGAGAAGAGAATGGTGACCCACTGCAGTATTCTCCCCTGGAGAGTTCCATGGACAGAGGAGCCTGGCAGGCTACAGTCCATGGGGTCACAAAGAATCAGACATATAGATACCTGTGTGTTTTTTAGGGGCTTCTCAGGTGGTGCTAGTGGTCAAGAACCTGCCTGCTAATGCAGGAGATGTAAGAGATGTGGGCTTGATCCCTGGGTCGGGAACATCCCCTGAAGGAGGAAATGGCAACCTACTCCAGTATTCTTGCCTGGAGAATCCCATCGACAGAGGAGCCTGGTGGGCTACAGTCCATAGGGTCACAAAGAGTAGGACATAACTGAAGCAGCTTAGCTTCAAAAGGTACATTCTTTCATTTATTTATTTATGTTCCAAATGTGATGGGTTGATTGATTTTATTTTACTCTGATGCAAAACCAAAGATTCCACTACTGCACAGAGACCAGTATGTTACAGGGTCATGAAAAAGTGGTGGGACATGATGGACAACCGGAGGGTCAGGCCGTCTCCTTTGTACATGACTGTACACCCTCCTGAGGATCACGTTGAAAATAACACTGTGAAACTGAAAGGTGGCACGAATGTGGCAACCTCTGGGCATGCCTCCAAACGCGCCTCCCCTTAGGATGAGCTCAGAACCTAGGCTTCAGTGTGAGGAGGAGCAGAATTCTTTGGAAGAATAAAAAGTTCATGCTTTTGAAATTTCACAGAAGAACTTTAAGGCCCAAACACATTTCTCTTCACCTCTAAACCACATTAAGCTTCCGGTTCCAATCCCAGGCTGACTGTGTGCTGTCCTGCATTGATGTTCTCTCCATCTAGTAGAGCTGACAGGGTCAGTTTCCCTCCAGGTCGAAGGGTCTGAGTGTAACCCAGTCCAATCAGGCTGGTATTATTTACTCCAGCAGAGAGAGAAGTTCTAGAGTCCAGCGTGTACTTAGCAGAGATGCCAAAGTGGGTGTTGTTCCTCTCACCCCTCCACGTGTCATTTACTAACATTTCAGTCTTGTCACTCACCTTCTGGTAGATGGACCCTCCAAATTCATGCCGACATTCATGTGAGTGTGCAGCTGGAAGTCTGCAGCTTTGTAACCCAAGGCAAAATTATTCTGTGACAGTTTGGAATCAGCTGTGTCAGAACTCATCTGATAGTAAGTCAACCTTCAAAGGCCAGCACAGCCCAGCCATAGATGGTTGGTCCAAAAAATCTATATCAAACATGACTGCAACAATCCCATTTATAGGAGGCCTTCAGTTTCCACTCTTCTTTCCTGTGTTTGGTACAAATATGGTATTAAGAGTCAGTTTCAGTCCTTGAGCCAACTTATTCTCCCAAGTGATTTCTGTCCCAGGAGTGTTGTCTGTGTTCCACTCTTGGGTGAAGGTCAGTTCATAGTTACCAGCCTTGTGTTTGCCTCTGGGTTGCCTGATGCTTTCCCTGTATCTGTGTAAGCATTAGCAGAAGTAGAAAATTCCACTCCACTATATGATTTGGTTCCCAGATGTATTTTGACCATGACAAATCCATATCCTTTGTTGAAGACATCTTTAGCAGCCTCTCCTAGGTCACAGTAGGTCCGTTACCCCATTTCCAACCGGAGGGCCTCTCTGCTATGCCTAGGGCACCACTGAAGGTCTTCCAATCTGAGAATGTAGTATATCTTTCCATCTGTTTATGTCATCTTCAATTTCTTTCATCAGTGTTTTGCAGTTTTTCAGATTATAGGTCTTTTGCCTCCTTAGATAGGTTTATTCCTAGGTATTTATTCTTCCTGGTGCAGTGGGATTATTTCCTGAATTTCTTCTTCTGCTCTTACATTGCTAGTGTAGAGGAATGCAACTGATTTCTGTGTAACTAATTTTGTATCTTGCAGCTTTACCAAACTCATTGAGCTTTAGTAGTTTTCTGGCAACATCTTTAAGATTTTCTATGTATAGTATCATGTCATCTGCAAGCAGTGACAGCTTCACTTCTTTTTCCAATTTGTGTTCCTTTTATTTTTCTTCTCTGATTGCTATAGCTAGAACTTCCAAAACTATGTTGAATTTAAGTGGCAACAGTGGACATCCTTGTCTTGTTCCTAATCTTAGAGGGAATACTTTCAGCTCTTCAACACTGAGAATGATGTTAGTTCTGAGTTTGTCATATATGGGCTTTTTAATGTTGGAGTAAGTCCCCTCTATGCCCACTTTCGGGAGAATTTTTATCATAAATAGATGTTGAATTTTGTCAAAAGGTTTTTCTGCATCTATTGAGATGATTATATGGTTTTTATTCTTCAGTTTGTTAATGTGGTATATCACCGATTGATCTGAGGATATTGAAGAATCCTTGCATCCTCGGGATAAATCCCACTTGTTCATGGTGTGTGTTTCTTTTAAAAATATTTATTTACTTATTTATTGGCCGTGGTGGGTCTTCATTGCTGCACAGACTTTCTCTTGTTGCATCAAGCAGGGGTTACTCTTCATTGGTATGAGGACTTCTCATTGTTGCACAGGCTCTAGGCATGTGGGCTACAGGAGTTGCAGTATGTGGGCTCAGTAGTTGCGGCTCCCAGGCTCTAGAGAGCAGGCTCAGTAGTCGTGGCACATGGGCTTAACTGCTCCGAGGCATGTGGGATCTTCCAGGACCAGGGATCGAACTGATATCCTTTGTGTTACAAGGCAGGTTCTTAACCACTGGACCACAGGGAACCCCTGTTGAGGATTTTTACATTTATGTCCATCAGTGATACTGACCTATAATTTTCTTTTTTTGTGTGGTGTCTTTGTCTGATTTGGGTATCGGGGTGATGGTGGCCTCGTGGAATGAGCTTAAGAGTGTTCCTTCCTCTGCAATTTTTTGGAAGGGTTTCAAAAGTATAAGTGGTAACTCTTCTCTAAACATTTGATAGAATTCGCCTGTGAAGCCATCTAGTCTTGGACTTTTGTTTGTTGGAAGAGTTTTAATCATAGTTACAGTTTCAGTACTTGTAATTTGTCTGTTCATATTTTCTATTTCTCCCCGGTTTAGTCCTGGAAGGTTGTACCTTTCTAAGAATTTGTCCAGGAGAGTTCTTTGGCAGTCCAGTGGTTAAGACTCCATGCTTCCACGGCAGAGTGTGCAGGATCAATCCCTGGTCAGGGAACAAAGATCCCACATGCCATTCTGGGCTACACAGCCGAAACAAAACCAATAAACAAATAATCTTTTTTATATTTTAAAGAATTTGTTTCTTATAGGTTGATCATTTTATTGACTGACAATTGTTAAAGTAATCTCTTATGATGCTTTGTATTTCTGTGATGTCCATTGTAACTTCTCATTTTTCATTTTATTAATTTGAGGCCTCTCCCTTTTTTTCTTGATGAGTCTGGCTAAAGGTGTGTCAATTTCCTTTATCTTTTCAAAGAACCAGCTTTGAGTTTCATTGATCTTTTGTTTTCTTGGTCTCTGTTTCATTTGCTGCTCTGATCCTTATGATTTCTTCTACTAACTTTGGGTTTTGTCTGATCTTTCTCTGGTTGCTGCAGGTGTAGGGTTAGGCTGTTTATTTGATATTTTTCCTGTTTGCTGAGGTACCATTGTATTGCTGTAAACTTCTTTCTTAGAACTGCTTTTGCTGCATCCCATAGGTTTTAGATCATTGTGTTTTCAGGGTCATCTGTCTCTAGATGTTTTTTGGTTTTGTCTTTGATTCCTTTGGTGATTTATTTAATGCTGCATATGAGATGGATATTCACTAAACTTAAACGTGGTCACTGTTTCATTCATTGTGAGTCAGATCATTTGCAGTATACCTTAAACGTCTACAGTGCTATGCTGTACATCAATTATATCTCAGACCAGAAGGGAAAAAATGAAACAGTTGAGGTTATGTAGATACATCGCCCACAGCAGCAATGATCAAAAGTCTGTTTCTTTTCCTTCCACTTCCCTCGCTGTTACCAGATTCTCTGTACTCTTCTGACTATAGGTCTTCCCCAAATCACCTCCGGCACCAGCCTGAACCATCTCGCCCTCCCCTCCTCCTCTGTTTCTTAATATGTGACACACGAAGCCCCTCTCTCGTCGGGGAAGACACCAGTCTTCAGGAGTGGGAGGAGAGAAAGCCAGACAAGCTGATGCAATCTCTCTTAACAGCTGAGGAAGGAGAGGGTGACCTGGTTCACGTTGGACCTGTTCTCCAGGAGCTGTTATTAGTAGTAATTGTTTTATTGCTGAGGGGTCAGAGCCAGTAACCCCAGCACTGTGTTACCGGGAGGAATGGCAAACCCTTTCTCTGCTTCTTCACCCCACGCTCAGTTTTGCCTTGGTGGGATATGGCCCAAGAATAAACTGAACAGGAGAGTCCAGCCTGCCTCCTGCAGCTCTGAATTCAGAGGTCAGTGATGCCTTTTCTTTCTTTTTCTTCCCCCCCGCAGTCTCATCAGACCAGATCGAGCAGCTCCACCGGAGGTTTAAGCAGCTGAGCGGGGACCAGCCCACCATCCGGTAAGAGGGGCAGCTGGGTGTAGGCGTGGGGCAGGACTGTGGTCTTTGAGGACCTTTCCATATATCTCTTCCCCTGAGTGCTGGCTGGCTCTGCCGGAGGCCCTGGGTGGCCCCATTTCCTGAGACAAACCTGTAGTTCCCTCAGTGCTTTGGGTCCCTTCTCGACGAGCTGTCCTCAACTGGGAAGGAACCCTACCTGATTCTAACTGGGTCAGAAGATTATAACTGGAGGGAAGACAAAAGGGATGAAAAGCTGGTCAGTCGGCCACTTTACCCCGACCTCCCTGGAACCCCAGACACACAGGACGAGCCTGTCGAATGCCAGGAGCATGCCCCGCACCCGGCACCCGGGCAGAATCGGTTGCGGGGCGCCTCAGGTCCGGGGCGGCGGAGCGTCTCAGGTCAGGGGCTGCGGGGCATCTCAGGTCCGGGGCGGCGGGGCGCCTCAGGTCAGGAGCTGGATGCTGTCACGAGCGTCTCCTGACTCCGCTTCCTCCGGTTGGTACTTCCAGCCCCAGGCAAGATGGCGGGCGGCAGCTGTGGACTTCTGTGTAGGAAAACCACCATTTTCCGTCGTGTTATTTCATGTGAATCTCTTAGAAGGTTGAGTGGTTTAACCTTCTTCTGAGGAGGAATGCCCCGGACTGTGTGTCTCCTGGGAGAGAGTGTTCAGTCTTGGGTAGTGGCCGTGTCATTTTGAACCAGGCTATGAGGTCCTCGTCAGTGAGTTGATCCGACTTGGTGAGGAAGACGCTTCGAGCTGAACTGTGTCCAGCATAAAGTGAATGCTGTCCTGCCACAAACTGTCTAACAGATGTAGTTTCCTAAAATAGGCATGCAGAGTCTCAAGGCTACAGACTTGGAACTTTAAACCTTTTAGTAGTTCAGGAAAGCGTCTTGTTTTCTTAGTAAGTGGATTTAAAATTGACCGAAGTTTGAATGGAAAACAACCTGTAAATACTGTCCACTTTGTCTCATCTGTCTAAACAATGGCATGTTGTTAATCCAGTGCGTCATAGTTTCAAGAGCATCCGTTTCCAGAGCTCAGAGTCTGGTGGTCTCAAGGTTCTGGGGGCCATTGGTCTTGATTTGATTGTGTCCAAGACAGAAGTAAATCAGGACTGACTTTTTAAAGTTTTGAGGCTTACTTATTTATTCACTTGTGGTTCTGCGGGGCTTCGTTGCTGTGTGTGGGCTTTTCTGGCTGCACCAGTCGGGAACTGCTCTTGGTTGCGATGCTCGGGCTTCTCATTGCAGTGGCTTCTCGAGCTGCAGACCCAGGCTCCAGGCACGCGGGCGTCAGTAGCTGAGTCTCACGCGCTCGTGAGCTCTGAGTCGGCAGCTGTGGCACATGGGCTCAGATGGCACACAGCATGTGGGATCTTCCCAGACCAGGGGTCGAACCCATGTCCCCTGCATTGGCAGGCAGATTCTTAACCACTGGATCACCAAGGAGGCCTAGGACTGGCTTCTTGAATTCTACACAGTCTTACTTACTAATCCCAGTGAAGAGCCCAGCAGAAGATCCCCTGGCTTCCTATGGGATCACATGCCCAAGGCTGAGCCAATCACTGTGGCCAAGGGTAACCAGCAAAATGTTTTTTTTCCCCCAGAGCTGGGGGTGAGCGTGGCGGGGTCACCTGCCAAGGGCAGGGGTGGAGGGTGTGGTGATTTCCCAGGGCAGGGTGGGCTTCCTTGGACCAGGGGCTGAGGACTGGATGCAGGTCTCAGGTAAGCTGACTCAGGTACACCTGGATGTTGGAACATGGAAGTGTCAAGGGCATCTTCCGTTTCTTTAGAAGTTCATGAGCACGTGCGCTGTGCCAGGCAGGCAGTACCTGTGCTTGGAGGCAGGACCACCATGCAGCTCTAAATTGGAAGAGTGTAATGGCAGAGCCCCCTTTCTCAAGATAATTTTCCAGCGTGCTGTGTCCCCAGCATGTGACAAGCTGCCCTGGGCTGCTGCTTGTTATGTGTCTGGGGTCCATGGGTCTTGGTTTGATGAGAGGCCTCAAGTTCCAATTCCACACATATATACTTTTCAGACTTGGGGGAAGCAGAGGCAAAAACCCAGGCCTGGGAAACAAATCGTATTTGGAAACGTCTGTATCCCTGGCTGGTTGACTTTGGGTCAGTTGCTGTGTTTTTCTGAGCCTGTCTTTTCCATAAAGTGAGCGTGGTCATTTGGGATTTGATTTGAGCATTAAAGATGAGCAGACGCACATGGTACATTTCTGTTCTGAGCTGGGTTGGTATTTGGCAAACAGGACTGTCATCATTCCACCATGGGTGAGGTCATGAGGATGCACCCTGAGATGCCCAAGCAGTGGTCGTTGATCCTCAGGCTGGAGTGGAGGTCAGGAGGGAAGGTGCTGTATGAGCAGGAAGCCCTCCCACTCTGAGGCTCTAGAGCTCAGACTGTGTCGCCCAGCAACCCCTCACGGGCTTTTCTAAGGATATACTAATGTGTTGAGCTCTACATTGTTTCTTTTTATTTTTTTAAATTTTATTATAATATAGTCAATTTACAATGTTGTATTAATTTCTTCTGTACAGAAAGTGATTCAGTATTACTTATATATTCTCGTTCTTTATTGTGATTTATTTCAGGATATTAAATATACTTCCCTGTGCTATACAGTCGGACTATGTTGTTTATCCATTATTTTTTGTTGAAATACAGTTGGCATATAGTATCGTGTTAATTTCTGCTCTACAGCAGAGTGACTCTGTTATACACATGTATAGATTCTTTTTTATAGTCTTTTTTGTTATGGTTTATCCCAGAAGATTGGATGTAGTTCCTTGTGCTATATAGTAGGACCTTGCCGTTTATCCATTCTAAAGGAAATAGTTTCCATCTACTAACCCCAAACTCCTGCTGCATCCTTCCCCCAGCCCTCTCCCCCTTGGCACCCACAAGCCTGTTCTCTGTGTCTGTAAGTCTGCTTCTACTTTGTAGACAGGTTCATTTGTGCCACGCTTTGGATTCCATGTATAAGTGGTATCGTGGTATTTGTCTTTCTCTTTCTAACTTCACTCACTGTGAGAATCTCTCGTTGCGTCCATGTTGCTGCAGATGGTGTTACTTTGTTCTTTTTTGGGGCTGAGTAATACTCCGCTGTGCATATGTACCACATCTTCTTATCCATCCCTCTGGAAATGGGCGTTTAGCTTGCTTCTGTGTCCTGGCTACTGTAAATAGTGCTGCAGTGAACTTTGGGGTGCATGTATCTTTTTGAATAATGGTTTTCTCCAGACATATGTCCAGGAGTGGGTTTGCTGGATTATATGGTGGTTTTGTTTTTAGTTTAAGGAATCTCAGTGTTGTTTTCAATAATGACTGCACCAGTTTACATTCCCACCAGCACTGTAGGAGGGTTCCCTTTTCTCCACACCCTCTCCAGCATTTGTTATTTGTAGATTTTTAAAATGACAACATTCTGACTGGTGTGAGGTGAACCTCATTGTAGTTTTGATTTGTATTTCTCTCATTAGTAATGCTGAGCCTCTTTTCATGTGCTGCTGGCCATCTGTATATCTTCTTTGGAGAAATGTCTGTTTAGGCTTTCTGCCCCTTTTTAATTGGGTTGTTTTGTTGTTGTTGAGTTGTATGAACTGTTTGTATATATAAGCCCTTGTCAGTCACATCATTTGCAAATATTTTCTCCTATTCCATAGATTGTCTTTTCCTTTTAAAACAGTTTCCTTTGCTGTACAAAAGCTTGTCAGTTTAAATATTTCCTATTTGTTTGCTTTTATTTCTGTTGACTTGGGAGACTGACAAAAAAAGTTGATATGATTTTATGTCAAGAATATTTTGCCTATGCTCTCTTCTGGGAGTTTTATGATGTCATGTCTTATGTTTGTGTCTTCAAGCTATCTTTTAGTTTATTTTGTGTAGAACATAAGGCTGTGTTCCAGCTTCATTGATTTACATGCAGCTATTCAACTTTCCCAACACCACTTGCTGAAGATTGTCTTCCTCACATTTTATATTCTTACTTCCTTTGTCAAAGATTAATTGACCATAGGTGTGTGGGTTTATTTCTGGGTTCTGTATTCTGTTCTATTGATACATGTGTCTGTTTTTGTGATAATACCACACCGTTTTAATTATTGTAGTTTTGTAGGATAGTCTGAAGTCTGGGAGAGTTATGCTTCATGCTCAACTTTTTTTCCTTAGGATTGCTTTGTTAATCCTATGTCTTTTATGGTTCCATGTAAATTTTTGGATTATTCTAGTTCTATGAAAAATATCATGGGTAATTTAATAGGGATCACATTAAATTTGTAGATTGCTTTGGGTAGTATTGGCATTTTATCCTATGCCAATTTAAGAGCATAGGATATCATTCCATTTTTTTGAATCTTCTTTAATTTCTTTTTTTTTTAATCATGTTTAATTTCTTAATGTTTTATAGTTCATGCTCAACTTTTTTTCCTTAGGATTGCTTTGTTAATCCTATGTCTTTTATGGTTCCATGTAAATTTTTGGATTATTCTAGTTCTATGAAAAATATCATGGGTAATTTAATAGGGATCACATTAAATTTGTAGATTGCTTTGGGTAGTATTGGCATTTTATCCTATGCCAATTTAAGAGCATAGGATATCATTCCATTTTTTTGAATCTTCTTTAATTTCTTTTTTTTTTAATCATCTTTAATTTCTTAATGTTTTATAGTTCTCTGCCTTTAAGTCTTTTCACCTCCTTGGTGAGGTTTCTTCCTGAGGGTTTTTTGTGGCTGCTGTTTGGGGAGGGGGGGCAGTGGTATAATTTTAAAAGGTTTTTTTTTTTTTGCATTTTCTTTCTGATGATATTTCATTATTGGTGTAAAGAAATGCAACTGCTTTCTGAATGTTAATCTTGTATCCTGCTACTTTGCTGAATTCATTTTTCAGATCTAGTAGCTTTTTTGTGGAGTCCTTAGGATTTTTTATATGTATAGTATCATGTCATCTGCGTATAGTGACAGCTTTGCCTCTTCCCTGCCAATCATTCTGTATATAATAGTTTGTATCTGTTAACTCCAAACTCCCAATCCCTGTCTCCCCCGACCTCTCCCTTCCACCTGGACAACCGGGAGTCTGTCCTGTAGGTCTGTGAGTCTGTGTATGTTTCATAGGAAAGTAGATTTCGTATTTTAGATTCCACATATATAAGTGATAGCACATGGTACTTGTCTTTGTCTTTCTGACTTAATGAGATAAAGCACTCTGGGTTCATCCATGTTGCTGCAAATGGCATTATTTCATTCTTTTTATGGCTGAGTATTACTCCACTCAATATCTTCCACATCTTCTTTATCTGTTCCTCTGTTGATGGACATTTAGGCTGTTTCCTTGTCTTGGTTATAGTGAGCGGTCTACACTGGCTCTTTCCCACCATTAGTGTGTGTACAAATCACCAGGGAATTTTGCTAAAATGTGGGTTTTGGTCCACAGGACTGGAGTGGGGCCTAGGACTCTGCATTTATTACCAGCATAGGCTGTCTTGGTGAGGTGGGCCTTGCCTAGCACCTGGGAATGCACCCAGTTTGCCCTCTAGGCCTGAATAGGTGGAGGAGGCACCCTCTCCCAAGTGCTGAGTGGTCCAAGTGCAGCCTCCTACTTCCCACACCTTGTAGGTCAAGCCAGGACGTGGGAGAGTTTAAACTGGTGGCTCCGCCTGCCCCCTGCCCCCCACTTACCCATCTCTTGCGTAACCACCCCAGGATCACCATACGCATTGCCTTCCCAGCCCTGCCCTCAAGTAAGCCCTGACTACATCCACTTGAACCCAGCAAGTAGCTGCTGCTCCCTAGCCCTGAGGGCTCCCCAGTCAACGTCACATCCATGCTCTTTAGCCTGGGTCCACCACAGTCTTCAGCTGCTGGGTTTTGCTTTTGTTGAGGTCTCAGTGCGGACACCACCTCCTCCAAGACACTCTCCTGCCCCCTGTATCCCCACAGACCCCTCCTGGGGGTATCCCAACCCACAGATCCCTCCTGGGGGTGCCCCAGCCTAGCATTTGCAGCACAGAATTGTAACTGCCCCTCTTCCAGCCACCCCACCCCCTCTAACAGACGGTCGGCCCCTTGGGGAACAGAAACTGGATCTCTTCCTTTGGTTGTGGTGCTGAGTCCGGGGCTCATAATAGGATAGATGCTCTGGGAGCAGCTGATTGAATGAACGGATGAATGAGGGAGCAGTGAAGTGAGGAACAAGTGCATGAGCACACTGGAAGAGTTCTCTGGAACGTGTCAAGCACGGTGTACATGAGACCCGGCATTATTAATAGCCCTTCCTTCACAGGGTTTATGATGAAAGGATTTATCTGGGGGCCTGGCATGCGGAGACGGTTCACAGATAATAAGCTTTATTATTTCCAGAGCGCTTTGTGCCGCACAGTCTTTAACGTGTGCCCTAGACGACCCCATAGGTAGGGGGAGGAACACCTGCTCGCCTCACCTGAGACGTGGGAAAGTGAGGCTCAGAGAGGTCACATACCTGGTCCCTGGTCACACAGCTCACAAGCGGAGGAGCTGGGACTCAAGCCTGATGCTGAGATCCCTCTGTAAGGAAGCAGGGAGCCTGGCTGTGACCGGCGAGTGTCCAGTAAGAGCCTCAGTCTCCCTGCTGTTCTCTCTGAGGACCCTGCGCCCTGACATCCTGGGATGGGGGACCATTACCACCACCGCCGCCCCTGCTCCAGCGTCTGCAGCCTCTGCTGGGCAGGCAGTGCCAGCTGCACACAGGGACAGGCCGGCCCAGCCTGCAGGAGGGAGGTGACACCACCCAACTGCAGCGCCAGTGCGAACAGGCCTGCATGGAGGCCCCCCTCCCAGCCCCTGGAGCTGCTCTGCCCGATCCTCATCCACCCTCCAGGGCTGGAGAGGGCGTGGGGGCAGCTTTTCCGGTCCTCCTAGGCTTTCCTGCACATCCTCCTGGCCAGGAGGGGTGAGGAGCCCTGCACAGTGTTCTGGCCCCCAGTCTGCCACGGGTTTCCTGTGTGACCCCAGGCTGAGCCTTCAGTCTCTCTGATCCTTGGGCACGTTCGGGAGGCCTTGCTGGGATTTTGGAGCATGGGAAGAAGCTTCGTTTCTTTAGTGTCGAGATTTGTGAAAGTCGTCTACCAGGGTCCCCTGAGCGTGGGCCCCAGCACCCCAGTCTGGGAGGGGTGTGGGTGGGTGGTTGTAGGCCCTTTGGCCCTCTCCTCTGAGAGAGTGAAGGGGCCTGGACTTTTGAATACAGCAGTGCAAAAGGCCCCATTCACACCTGCAGCTTTTATACGTAGACTTGTAAGTTACATCTAAAAGCTTAACGAAGAATTGTGTCTCTGAATTTATGACTTTAGTTAGTTGAGGGTAGCTTTAAAAAAAAATTCCACAGGGTAAAAACTGCCAAGCTTGATTTTAATTTTGTTGTTTGTTTATTTGACTATACCGACTCTTAGTTGTGGCATGTGGAGTCTAGTTCACTGACCAGGGATGGAAGCTGGGCTCCCTGCATTGGGAGCACAGCGTCCCAACTGCTGGACTACCAGGGAGGCCCTGAAAATTGATTTTAATTTTAACCCCCCACTTCCTACCGTGTCTGGTCGTGTCCCCTCTTTTGTTGAAGATCATGTAAAGACGTTCAGGGGTGAGTTTACCCTGAGGCTTTCCAAGTCAGGGCCCCACTCTGTATGGTTTCCACTCTGCATGGTTCCTTACAAGGCCCATACTTGAATTTTTTTTCAATTCCTTATGCTGCATTCTTTTTCTTTACGAAGGGTCCCCTAGATTATATGTGTTTCAGGATCCCCAAACCTGAGAGCACCTTGATCACAAAGCACTTTGTTCTAAGGGGTCTTGGTGAAAAATGCGTGATAGAAAATATTCCTCTGACTCATTTATCAAGTACCTACTATGCAGAGACTTCTGTCCTCAAAAGCTCTCCTAGAAGGAAGACCTTCCATAAGCAAGCTCATTAAATGATACTGATTTTAAACAATACAAGAATGGCTTCTTGTGCTTTTTCTCCCTTTAGTAGGGACCCTTAGGTGTCAGATGTTTTAAACAGCAGCCTTCTACTTGCTGAGAGTGCTCTGGCAGGCTCACCATCCCCCAGAAATAGATGCTATAGAATCCTTCAAACATAGTGATGCAGGCCAGGAGGGCGCCTGATTAGATAGAGCTGCGCTGCAAAAATAGTTTTAGATGAATACATGTGGAGTGGTTCCTGGGATGAACGCAACCACAGATGTACATGAGGAAGAGAAAGGACGCAGTTGCCCACTGCCAGCACCACCAGCACCCCAAGCAGCGTTCTGATGGGCTTGATTCCCGGAGCCAGCAAAGTCCCAACCCCAGGGCTTTACACCTCTCGGCAGTGCCTCCCATCGCTTTATCAGGTGAGAGGTTAGCTTGGTGTTCAGTTCAGTTCAGTCGCTCAGTCGTGTCCAACTCTTTGCGACCCCATGAATCGCGTTAGCTGTGTGGTCTTAAGGGTCTTGGGGACCCTCTGAAGTTCACACCATTACCCCATTTGACAGGTCAAGAAACTAAGGCTAAGAAGGTTAATTTCCCACAGCTTAATCTGCAGGAAGGTTAAGGGCTGGCTGTTGGAATAGCCAGAGCCCTGGAGCACCGTGATCACCTCGCTTTTCTCCAAATTAAGTCATTTATTTTTCATTTTCTAGATTTCACGTACAAGTCATAACATACAGTATTTATCTTTCTCTGCCGATTTATTTCACAAAGCATAATATCCTTCAGGCCCATCCGTGTTGTTGAAAATGGCAAAATTTCATCCTTTTTATGGCTGAGTAATATTCCATTATATATATATTTTTATATGTGTATATATACTACATCATCTTTATGTATCTGTCGACAGACTATTAGGTAGCTTCCATGTCTTGGCTATTGTAAATAATAGTGCTGTGAACATGTGGGTGTGTGTGTCTTTTTAAGTCACTTTTTAACCTAGTTACTTTGCTTTTTAACCTGTCAAGTAGCTAAAGATTTACTTATTTTAAAAAAAAAAGTTTGCCTGACAGTGAAAGAATTGAGGGCCCACTTATATCACGAGGCTGTTTCATGGCCAGTATTTACTGTATTCAAGGAGGTAACCAGGCTTCCCTGTTAGCTCAGTTGGTAAGGAATCCACCTGCAATGCAGGAGACTCTGGTTTGATCCCTGGGTTGGGAAGATCCCCTGGAGAAGGGAAAGGCCACCCACTCCAGTATTCTGGCCTGGAGAATCCACGGACAGTATATCCACAGGGTCACAAAGAGTCAGACGTTACTGAGCGTCTTTCACTCAGGGGGTAACCAGACCTCCCTTTAAAGCCTCAGCTGAGATGATGCACATTCACTTATAAAGAAAGACCCGCAGTTACTTGTAACATTGCCCAGGAAACATCAGGAGGCAGCGGCCCCGGGGCTGCCACCACTGCTCGGGTGAGGGCAGATATGGGAACCGGAGCCCTAAAGGTGTCAGCTTGGTGTGAAAGGTGCCCAGGTGTCCCCCAGAGTGGAAAGAAGCTTTCTAAATGGTCTTAGATATACTAGTGGTGACTCACATAAAAAGTTTTTTTTTAAGAGATTCTTTTCCAGGATGATAAATACTTGACCCAGTCATTGTTTTACAGAAGCAGGCGTTAGGACCCTCTGTGGTGGGTTCTAGTGCTGAGGACATTGAATGAGAAGTGAGGCTCCCTCTGCCCCAGAGGGAGGGGGGCTCTGTTGAGGTGTGCATGTGAGTGTGAGTGAGGTAACTCGCATATAAGCTCATGATATACAATGACGGAAGAAGGAAGGGGGGCAGAGGGCGCATCCTTGGAACCACCATGGGGAGAAGGACCTGGGGACAGGTGGTCAGCATGGGCCCCTCTGAGGTGGCTGCTTTGGGGACCAGAGCAGGGGCCGGCGTGTGGAGGGAAGAGGAAAGCTGCTCCAGGCAGAGGTGGGGCCGGGCTTCATCAGCCTGAGTGATGTGAGGACTGGCTGGCTGGGGCAGATCAGAGGCCCGACTGGCCATAGGAAGGACCTGAAATAGAAGACTCAGCCTGGGCCCAAAATACCACGTGGATGCTAACTGCCCAGTTTGTATCTGTGGCTGGGCCATCTCCTCTGAACCCCAGCCACTGCTCGCTCCCTTGATGTTCTTGCGGCATCTCACACTTAACGTCCCAAGGAGAGCCCCCATCATCCTCCAGGTTGCCTTCATCTCACACCATCCCCCAAGGAGAGCCCCCATCATCCTTCCGGGTTGCCTTCATCTCACACCATCCCCCCACTTCCTGGATCTACTGTCCCTGTTCACTGACCCACCCTCATAGAGACCCACAGTGATGCATGGGGGGCAGGGGCAGCCTTTGAAAATTGCACCTCTCTGCTCCGAAGGTTCTACCTTGCCAAGTAAAAATAAAGTAACAGCCGCCTGGTCAGGACGTGTCCTGCAGATCCTCACATCCCACCACCCTTCCGACCCCCTGACCTTTTTTTACTCCTGTTCCAGCTGCGTGGATGTTCTTGCTGTTCCCGCCTCAGGGCTCTAGCAAACACACTTCCTTCTTTCTAGAACACTCTTCCTCAGAGCAGAGTTTCCACTGGCTGGGTCTTTTTTTTTTTTAGTATGTACTTTAAAAAACCATTATTTATCTTTGGCTGTGCCAGGTCTTGGGTGCTGGGTGCGGGCTTCTCTCCAGTTGCCTCGAGCAGGGGCTGCTCTCTAGTTGCAGAACGTGAGCTGCTCATCGCAGCGGCGTCTCTCGCTGTGGAGAACAGGCTCTAGGCCTTCAGGCTTCCGTAGCTGCGGTTCCTGGGCTCCAGAGCACAGACTCAGTAGCTGTGGCCGGTTGGGCTCAGTTACTCCGAGGCATGTGGGATTTTCCCGGATCGGGGGCGGAACCCGTGTCTACTGCACTGGCAGATGGATTCTTTACCACTGAGCCGCCAGGGGAGCCCAGAGCTGGATCAGCCTTGCTAGGGGCAGGGTGGGGTTAGGATGTATTCTTGCAGGATGTTGCGCAGCGTCCCTGGCTTCCTGGAGCTCCTTTTCCCAGTTTGACAACCAGAAATGTCTCCAGACGTCACCAAGTCTCCTGGGGTGGAGCAGTCGCCTCCTGCAGGTCTTTGCTCACGTGTACCCTTCGCTCTGAGGCCTTCCCTGACCAGCCCACAGGAATTCACCAATTCCCTGCAGTCTCCTCCATTCCCACTGCTCGGTGTGTCTGCAAAGCGCTTGTTGCTGCCTTGAAAGCTCCATTTTCCGCCTCTGTTGTTTCCCCTGCTGAAATGCCAGGAGGGATCG
This sequence comes from Madoqua kirkii, assembly GCA_006408675.1. Taxonomy (NCBI): domain Eukaryota; kingdom Metazoa; phylum Chordata; class Mammalia; order Artiodactyla; family Bovidae; genus Madoqua; species Madoqua kirkii. The sequence goes on along the minus strand of SJYC01053753.1, from coordinate 4,483 downwards.
TGTCTGTCCCATCACTGCTGATGCCAGCACCCAGAACAGGGCCTGGAATACCTGTCGCTCCTGCTGGAATGAGTACGTGACAGGTGTTGAGGGGTGGCTGGTCCTAGGTGTGAAGCAGGAGGAGGCGGGACACCTGTGGGGGAGGAATCATTTTGCTGATGCTGCCTCAGCATTTGAAAGACACATTTGCCTGGGGTCGGGGGCCAGGGCCTTCTGGCCAGAATCTTTTATGCAAAGACATCAGTAATGAACCCACCTGCAGAGCAGAAGACGCAGGTTCGATACCCAGGTCAGGAAGATCCCCCTGGAAGAGGGCATAGTAGCCCACTCCAGTATTCTCACCTGGGAGATCCCATGGGCAGAGGAGTGTGGCGGGCCACAGGCCATGGGGTCACAAAGAGTCAGACACAGCTGAGCACTATTGTGTGCCAAGCAGACATCGTCATGTGAATAGGAGGACCACTCAGTGTGTGTCGGGAATTCTTGGTGCTTCTCAAACTTGCACAGGAATGCTGGCAATCGTGAAATGGGGGTTCTGATTCCGGGGGTCTAGGCCTGGCCAAGACTCTGCATTTCTCACAGGCTCCCAAGTGATGCTGCTGCTGCTGTGCGTGCTGTGCTCTGAGCGGCTCAGCATTTCCCAGGAAGACACGTGCTGGATGGGGTGTGCCTGCTCCTGCATGAGCCCTGTGGGGCCCCCAGTTCCCCACTGTTTAACCGTCACAAGTAAATACTGAGTGCAGGCGGGTGGGTCTGGGAGTGTGGGGCCTGCGGCCTGCCTTGATGGGGGAAGCCCTGGACCAGCACAGAGCAGGGAGGCCAGGCTCTCAGGCCAAGAAGCCTCCTTGGACTCGAAGAGAGAACTGTGCGCTTGAGCTGAGCCTCAACGCCACCGGAAACCAAGCCACCCTGAGGCAGGAGGAAGCGCCCCGCCCACCCTCCTCTGTGGTTTTCAGTCTTTCCTTCCCCTGTGGGTGCTTGCCTTGCTCTCTTTTGGGTCCCGGATGGGGCCTTTTGGGGCTGGGTGGGAGCAGATGCCCCAGGAAAGTCTCTCGTTCTCTTTGAAGTAAAAACATACCGAACTGGAAGGAAGTAGCGGGTGTGAGGAAGTGCATGAGGTGATGCGTGCTGGATCCAAAGCTCTTCTTCCAGCTGTGTGACTATAGCTTGGTCACTCCACCTCTCTGGGCCTCATTTTCTCGCCTGTAAAATGGAAGTCATTGACATCTCCCATCATTGGGATACGGGGGTGATTGAACATGCCTGAGCTCACAGAGCGTTCAGCCTCGGAGGATAAAAGGGGGCCTCAAGAGGGAGAGTTTCAGTTCAGTTCAGTCGCTCAGTCATGTCTGACTCTTTGCAACCCATGGACCATAGCACGCCAGGCCTCCCTGTCCATCACCAACTCCCAGAGTTTACCCAAACTCACGTCCATTGAGTCGGTGGTGCCATCCAACCATCTCATCCTCTGTCGTCCCCTTCTCCTGCCTTCAATCTTTCCCAGCATCAGGGTCTTTTCAAATGAGTCAGCTCTTCGCATCAGGTGGCCAAAGTATTGGAGTTTCAGCTTCAGCATCAGTCCTTCCACTGAACACTCAGGACCAATTTCCTTTAGGATGGACTGGTTGGATCTCCTTGCAGTCCAAGGGACTCTCAAGAGTCTTCTCCAACACCACAGTTCAAAAGCATCAATTCTTTGGTGTTCAGCTTTCTTTATAGTCCAACTCTCACATCCATACATGACCACTGGAAAAACCATAGCCTTGACTAGATGGACCTTTGTTGGCAAAGTAATGTCTCTGCTTTTTAATATGCTGTCTAGGTTGGTCATAACTTTCCTTTCAAGGATTAAGTGTCTTTTAATTTCATGTCCCCCAAAGATGTGAGCCAAGGGGCCCCTTGTGGGCAGACCCTTCCTGCTGGTCACTGGGGCAGCATCACTGGACCACAGTGTGTCAGCTCCTGCCCCCGAGCAGTGCTCCGCCCCAAGTCCTGGGCTCTGGGTGATACAGGGCAGTTCCCATAGGTGGTGGGGAGGCCTTGGGTTGAGCTGGCTCAGCCAGTATGATGAGCACCTCGGGGCTCAAGGGAGAAAAGGAAATAAGACTGAAACTGGCCTTTACAGGACTGTAAAGTCAGAACCCACTTTTTGCCACGATCCCCAGGATTTGGGTGCAAGTTTGTGTTTGAGAAGTACCAAAGCTCCCTAGTTTGGGGGCAGGGGGGTTGCACCACACGGCCTGCAGGATCTTCTTAGTTCCTCCACCAGGAATTGAACCTTGGGGCCATGGCAGTGAAAGCACTAAGTCCTAACCACTGGACTGCCAGGGAACCCCCAAGAATTCTCTGCTGGCACCAGTCAGTTCTCCTGTCCACGTACCTTTGTGCAAAAGATCCTTGCAGGAAAGTCCTGGTCCTGTCCCGTTCCTTGCCCTCAGATAAATGCCTCTTTCAATGTCCTAAACTGAAGTTGGCCTTTCCCTGCCTCTGGGCTCAAGGCCTGCAACTCAGCTTGTTGAAGAAGGATGTTGGCAGATACCCCAGAAATGTCCACAGCCTCCCCAGGACCAGACAGAACTCAGAAGTTGCTCCAGGGCTGGGCATCCATACTCCTAAGTCGGCGCATCGTTCTCAGCAATAAGGTGTTACTTCACCTCTCTGCCTCAGTTTCCTCATCTGTAAGGTGGGAATATGTTCCTACTTTCATGATGTAAAGCTCTCAAAACAGTACCTGACACCTGGGGTGTCTGTAGAAGGCTAGCTGCTGCTGTTACCACCATTATCACCGTTTTAAAATGAACTCACTGCGTGTCACACGTCATGCTGATAGCACCTTGTGTATGTATGTTAAGTCGCTTCAGTCGTGTCCAACTCTTTGCAGCCGCATGCACTGTAGCCCTCCAGGCTCCTCTAGCCATGGGATTCTCCAGGCAGGAATACTGCAGTGGGTTGCCATACCCTCCTCCCAGGGACCTTCTCAGCTCAAGGATCGCACCCCCAACTCTTATGTCTCCTGATTGCAGGCAGGTTCTTTACCACTAGTGCCAATGGGGAGCCCAATAGCACCTTACATGTGTTTATCTCACCTAATTATCTCAGTAACCCCATGATGCTGCCTGGATATTTCCATGATGCCCATTTTATAGATGAGAAATTAAGACTCTGAGATCTGCAGTGCCTCAACCAGGGCATGTGCCTGGTGCGGGGTGGAGCCTGCACTGGCCCCAGCTGTGCTTGGCTTCGCTTCTGCTTTGATGTGGGGGTGGGGGGTGGAGCTTCTGCTTGGTCTGTACCCAGTTCACAGATGAGGAAACTGAGGCTGGGAACGTCAGTAAGGTGCCCATGGTGAGGGAGAGTGGTTCTGGCTTACAGAGAAAGGCAGCTAGGATTCAAAGACACCTGCACAGACTTGCTGGGGGCTGAGGCCAGGACCTGGCGACTCTGTGTCCCCAGCTTGATTCCTAACATCTGCCTGCCCTCTGTCAGTCGAAGGCCAGGCCTCTCTCCGGTTGTTAGTCGCTCAGTGTACAGTGGGTTCTTTGAAGCCCTCCCGCCTCTGTCCTCCTCCTGAGACACTGCCCTCCTGTGTCGCCCGGGGCCCCACTGCCTTTTGCGGGCCTCCTGGTGCCAGGGCCGCTGCTGGCGTGTCCCTCCCTGCCACCTTAAGCATGATGCTGGCGTGTCCCTCCCTGCCACCTTAAGCATGAGGACCTGTTTCCTCCCAGTCCTTTAGAACCTGCAGCACCTTCTGTTTTGACTTCTGTTCCCTCCTGGGGAATCAGTCAGACCCACTTCCCCGGTGTATCCCTGAATGCGGTCCTTCCAGCAGCTCTGAGACAAAGGTCCATTGAGAGCCCCTACCTGGGCTCCGCAGGGTAGAGCAGGGCTGTGATGCTCCTCAAGTATCTGCGAACAGGGTGTGCTCGGGACGCTGAAAGGGTAGGATGCTGGAGGAAGGGGCGGGGCCTGGGCCAATGCCTTGCCCACACCCAATGCTCCGCCCACGCCCACCCTCCCTTCCCTTCCGCTTCATTGTGCATGCCATGTTCGCACTGCCTCTGGTTTCGGGAGGCCTTGAGGATGTGGTGCTATGGAAATGCAAGGCCCGTCCCCGTGCTCTCGGGCACCTGAAAGCCTCCATCCATGGAGCCCTCGCTCCTCACAGGACGCCGTGCGTGCTGTGTTCCCAGGCATGCTCGCCACAACTGAGGCTCCTGAGTACAGAGGAGCAAGCCCGAGCCTCAGAGAAGCCAAGTCGCTTGTCCCAGGTGGCAGAGCTGGTAGAACCCCAGTGTGATTCCAGAGGCTGCGCCCACTTCGTAGATGAGGAGACTGAGGCTGAGGAAGGATTGACAGTCACCAAGACCAGCCAAGAAAAGCCAGAGAGGGCTTGGGGTGTCGTGCTAACTAGCCATGCAGCAGCTGCTGGCTTTCTCTCCTTTCTGCCAACGAACCCTCTCAAACCCCACATAGTCCCTTTGAC